>PVIR01018431.1:0-33728 GCA_004026965.1 Petromus typicus | reverse complement strand
TGCACTACATAACTTCTTTTTCTCTCCTTGGCTAAAGAATTAACTCAGGGCCTCATGCATGTTAGACAAATTAGTTCAGAGCTGAGGTACTGAATGCCAAAATATTTATTTCATATTGAAAAAGGATCTTGTTTAGTTATCCAGGGTGGGCTTGGTGATTTAATACTCCTGCATATGTTTTTTTTTTTTTAGGTTTTTTTGAGACAGGGTCTCGCTCTGTGGTTCAGGCTGGCCCTGAGCTCAGCCTCAAACTCACATCACAATCCTCCTGCCTCTGCCTCCTGAGTGCTGGGATTACAGGCGTGAGCCACCACGCCCGGCACTGTGGTATGTGGTACTGGTTGCTGCTGGGTGTGGGTCTCCACACCCAGTATTGTTATGTGGTTACCGGGGAATCAAACCCGGGCCCTTGCGCTTGCAAGACAGGCACCGGAACCACTGAGCTAACTCCCCGACCCCTCCTCCTGCATATGTTTTGCAAGAGGTCAGCAATAAAAGTGTGCATCATCATGCCTCAGTCGTGTTTCCTTTACTCAACCACTGAAATCTTGGTAAATTGTGGTTATTTAAGAACATCAATTTTTTTTCTTTTTTCTTTTCTTTTTTTTTTTTGAGACAGGTTCTCACTTTGTAGTTCAGGCTGGCCCTGAACTCAGCTCAGACTCAGCAATCTTCCTGCCTCTGCCTCCCAAGTTCTGGGGTTACAGGTATGAGCCACCATGTCTGGCACTGTGGTGTGTGGTACTTACTGCTGGGGAGGGTGAGTCACCATACCCGGCATTGTTGTATGTGGTTACTGGGGATTGAACCCGAGCCTTCGTGCTTGCAAGACAAGCACCAGAACCACTGAGCTAAATTCCCTGGTCCAAGAACACCAATTTTAAACTAGCAAGATGGTACATATCTGCGTTCCCAACAGAAAAGGAGGCATAGACTACCAAAGTTTCTTATGCGCCTGGGCAATTTAGAAAGATCTCATCTCAAAATTTAAAAAAAAAAAAAAGAAAAGAAAAGAAAAGAAAAAATCTGAGTAGAGGTAGTTCAAAGCAAGTCCTGCATTCAGTCTCTGTACAACGAAAAAGATCAAACACACTTTGAAATATTTTTTATGGGAGAGAAACACTTTCATATTCTATATCAGTGATGATCTCCAACCTATTTTTAAACTTACAACAAGACAAATATCATAATTTCTCCTTTGGCCTCAAAATGATGGACGAGCTGATTGTAGCAACAGAAGAAATACTGATGTTACCAAGTTCTCCTTTTTTTTAAGGCTGTGACCTTTGACACCATCAGACAATCCTTCATTTATTATCACACTGAGATCAATCTGACTTCTAAAGTTTACTGTTTTATTTGTGATTTTTGCCACCCTCTAAAATTTCCTGGGATCCCATTTCCTTTTTACTCTCTTTTGTTACTGCCTATTTTAAAAGAATCCTTTTATTCTACTTATTCATATGCCCACAGACCTGAACTTTAGGAATTAACTCCTATGTCAGTACTTGTTTTATACCAACTCCATCTCAATCAGCAATTTAAATTTTAAAACAAACTCCATCTCAATCAGCATTTTAAATTTTAAAACATTTTCTAGAAACAGTCCAAGGATTACAGCAATTACTGAAGAGATGACATGCCGTTATCTTTTGGATGACCCCAGTATCACATGTACATACCCCGTAGATGACCCATCTCAATGCATTTCTCCGTATGGGTTAACCAGGCAGCCCCTTCAAGAAACTATCCTTAGCAGGAACACCTTCCCCTCTCTTGGTAACACATTAACATCCCCTCCGTCTTTCTCAGCATTCTAAACTCTAGGGAAACCCTCATTTAAATAGTTTAATTTTAGAGAACAGTGTCCTTAGTGACCTTGTAACTAAAGCAGCCAGCTAGGGAAGCGCCTAACATACAGTTGGGAAATCAGCCATTTCGATAATAATTAAAATGAGAATAGATAATTACCTAGGACTTTGGACCAAAAGTGAACTTTCTCCGCAACAGGGAATACACTTACCTCCCTAATAAAAGGAGTTACAGCTATTCCCTACTAAACTTCTGAGTTTCCAGGAACTTAAAATACAAAATATCCAGTGTTTCTCTAAAATCCTACTTTCGTTCTAGTACTGCATACCGAGGAAATGTGTTAGACAGCCTGAGTTCCAAGGGCCTGTTTTAAATCCAAGGACCCATCTGTGATAGTTGGTCACTTAAAAACTAAGCATTTTCAGGGCTCTGTTTACGTGTAACCCTGAAATGAACAGCCACAGGCCCACTCAACTCGAGACACTGCTGGAAATCAAGGTGCTCTTCTTACTGTTTCCAATAAAATCGCTCCTAACATCCTTCTGTTGGCTCGCGACCCTCATTCTTCAATGTTGTAAGACTACGTGCTGTTTATTCAGTAACACCTCTGAGAGCAGCGGTCTCACGCAACTATGATTTTTCATGCTGAGTATGAAACCTAGAGTTTCCCCAAAGCTCCTGCTCTCTCCAGACCGGTGCAAATGAAGCTATTCCTAGTGCCGTTAAAGAAAATGTTCTAGAATAGCAGTCACAGTACAGTGTGTGTACGGCGCAGACTGAAAACTATCCCTGTCTGAACAAAGGGGAAAAGGACAGATGTGGATACAGCACCAAGGACAAGGAAGACCGCGGTGTCCAGACCTAAGGAGAGGTTGTTTATTGCCAAAACGGGCTCTGATCACTTCCGTCCGGAACGCACCCGATACTATCCCCTCCCCAGCTCCCGTCCCAGAACGTCACCATTTCGCAGCTTGAAGGTCTCCCAGGATTCTTCGGATGCAGCTCGCAGCCCGCATAAGTTATACAAAAAGGTGGTTTAGTCAGGCGAGTGCTTCCAGCGACGTACTAGCGGAACGCACTTCGGCGCCATGACACAGGAAGAGTCCGCCTCTCAGCCCACCTGATTGGTTAGTTCAGACAAACCCACCCCGTCTTGATCGCTGATTGGCTGCTGCTCTATTGTCTGCAGTATAGCTGGGCTAAGAGTGACAAGAGAGACAAATCGGTACTAGAATGTCTGTAGCTCAAATAATAGCTTATAACCCAGGTTTCTGGACCAGTCTCTTTCCCACAATATTATTCTCACCTCGCATAAGGAATGCTTGCGTTTAAGGACTTTACTCGAGGTTTTGAGAGCTGGATCGCTGTTCTTAAAGTTCTCGGCGCGTGCTTCCTGAAAATAGGTCACAAATGTGCTCAGAAGGCTCTAGGGTCAATATCCTATGAAAGAATAAATGCCCTGATATCAGAAAACATCACGAATACCGCGTAGCCTAGGATAGAGGGAGAGAGGGGCGGTCTGCTTTGGGAATAAGGCAATCAGCTTTATTGCCACGACTCTCACAGTTTCTCAATCTATTCATTTTCAGAGGTGTACAATAATTGTGTGAATGAAGACATTAGAGTTTCGTGATAATGGATAAAGATGAAAGGAAAGCAAGCATTCCTACACCTTCAGACAAGCTTCATACTTTCACGAGGGTAATTAAGAAATACTTGAATTCTGAAGATAAACATATTCCCAAATATGAGGGCTAGAAAAATTGCTAAAACAGCCCCACATTTGATCCACCTAGTGATGAGGGAGTAGAAAGGACTTTAAGCTGCCCTTGTGTTGTCCTGACTTGTCACAGGCTGAAATTCTCCATCAACATTAATATTCCCAGAGAAGCGTTACCTGGATTCAGCTGATGCACTTGTGTTGCTAACTTGGTTGTCTAAACCAAGTATGTGACATTAGTAAAACACATTTCTTTTTTCTTTTCTTTTTTTTTTTTCTTTTTTGGTTTTTTGAGACAGGGTCTCGCTTTGTAGTTCAGGCTGGCCCTGAGCTCATCCTCAAACTCACATCACAGCAATCCTGCTGCCTCTGCTCCCTCCCCCATGCTGGGATTACAGGAGTGAGCCACCACGCCCGGCACTGTGGTATGTAGTACTGATTGCTGCTGGTGTGAGTCTCCACGCCCAGTATTGTATGTGGTTACCGGGGAATCGGACCGGGTCCTTGCGCTTGCAAGACAGGCTCTCTAATCATTGAGCTAAATCCGCGGCCCCCACTAAAGCACATTTCTTGGTGGGTGTGGGCGTGTCATCATCGTGTGACCTGAAGGAACAAATTTGGACCCTGGCCCATTCCTCTTAGGCGCTTCCCCTTCTCTCTGGATCCTGGATTTATAACATAGGTCTCCCTGTCCTTTATTTCAATTTATAGTGGTATTTCATATTTCTGCATTAGAAACAGTCAAGGGCTGGGAATTTAGATCAGTGTTGTTGCCATGGCTGCCTGACAAGCACAAGGTCCTGAGTTCAAATACGAATACTGGGGAAAAAAGAAGAAGAAGCTGTTAAATCAGGACTGTAATCTCTGCAATAATTGGACAAAATAAACCTTTTATTCTTATACTTTATGTGTCAGGTATGTTTCCCTGTGACAAAAACAAGAATGACAATGAAATAGTTAATATGATTTCTGTTAGGTATCTGTTCTCAAAGAACTTTCAAATACACCAATTCTTTCATAAGAAAACTATTGATGTGAGTTATTCTCTATGAATACTCTGTACAGATTTCCTTTGTATGCAGATATTTCAGTCTCACCCTAGCAACTCTGCATTTTTCCCTCTACAATCTATCCAGAAATAACCCAGTACATTCTGCTATCTGGACATGAAATGGATCCTATAAAATCTCATGATTTATTATAACTTGGAAAGAAAAAAATATAAATGACTACTGATCTGTGCTAAAGAGTGGTTCAGATACAAAAAAAGCAAATCAAATACTATAACCCCGAATATCCCCCCAAAACCCAAAAAAAGAAATTGTATTAATGTAGTGCAGCAAAAGTGAAATTTTTAACAATTTGAGACAGACACCAAGTGAGCAAAATAGCAAAAGATTTGGAAGTGTTAAGAGACAATGGAAAAAGCTGACAATAATAAGATGATGAGATTCAAACAAGGTGACTTTGAGAACTGAGTCCTAAACCCAGGCAAAGAAAAGGCTCATATCCATGCAACTGGAATGGAAAGGCTTATATCTATGCAATTAGAATGGAAAGGGTCTACAACAGAGTCAGTAGAAATTCAGCAGGTACTCAATGCCTGCTTTGAGAATCTGTACTACAATAAGATGGGAAACACAGAAAAAACTGATAGATTCCTAGACAGGTATGAAGTACACAAGCTGAACGAAGAAGATATAAAAATTTTAAATGCTCCAATATCAATCAGTGAAATTGAAAATGTAATTAAAAACCTACCAACAAAGAGAAATTCTGGTTCTGATGGCTTCACTGCTGAATTCTACAAGAAATTTAGGTAAGAACTGATGTCACTACTCTCAAACTCTTTAATGAAATTGAAAGTGATGCAAGAATCCCTAATTCATTCCTTGAAGCAACCACTACCTTGATTCCAAAAGTAGAAGAAGGCCTAACCAAGAAAGAGAACTCCAGGCAAATATCCCTAATTAATATAGATGTAAAAATCATCAATAAAATACTAGAAAAAAAGAATACAAGGGATCATCAAGAAAATCATACACTCTGACCAAGTAGGATTCTTCCCAGGGACACAAGAATGGTTCAACATATGTAAATCAATAAATGTAGTACACTATATATTCACAGAGTCAAGGAAAAAAATCGTATGATCATCTCCATAGATACACAAAAAGCATTCAACAAAATCCAACACCATTCATGATTAAAACTCTGCAGAACATTGGAAGAGAGGGTCATTTTCTCAATCTGATAAAAGCTACTTATGCAAAACCAACAGCCAGCATCATACTAAAAGGTCAAAACTGAAATCTTTCATACTAAATTCAGGAACAAGACAAGGATGTCCTACTTTTGTTCAATATAGTTCTGGAAACAGTAGCCATAACATTTAGACAAGAAAAATAAATAAAAATAATAGATAGTAAAGGAAGAAGTTAAGCTGTTACTATTGGCTGATGATATGATACTTTGTGTAGAAAATCCCAAAAACTCAACCAAAAGACTTCTTGACTTAATGACCAGATTCAGAATAGTAACTGGATATAAAGTTAACACAAATATTAATAGTCTTCCTATATATAAATGACAGAATAACAGAGAGTAACAGGGAAATAATTCCTTTCACAATGGCATCAAAAAAAAATAAAATATCTAGGAATCAATCTAACAAAGGAGATGAAAACTTCTACACTGGAAACTATGTCACTCTGCAAAAGGAGATTGAAAAGGGTATCAGAAAATGGAAAAAATATCTCTTATTCCTAGGGAGGAGCAACAAATATTGTCAAAATAGCCATGCTCTCAAAATTGGTTTATGGATTTAATGCAATCCTGATTGAAAACCCAATAGTATGTTTCACAGAACTGGAGAAAACAAACCAAAAATTCATCTGGAAACACAAGAGACCTAGAATAGCAAAAGAAATTCTAGGCAACAAAGACATGCCAAGGCATATCACAGTCCTAATATGTACCAATAAACTCAATTTATTTTTAGATTTTTTTTTATACTGGAGATCAAACTCAAGCCCTTGTGTTCCCAAGATAGATGCAGTACCACCTGAGCTAAATCTCCAGCCCTCAATTTATTTTTTTAATTTAAAAACTTTTTTAAAAGAACATAAACTCATTGAGAGAGAAATTGGGGAAACAATACCATCACAGTAGCATCCGAAAAATTAAGTATCTAGAAATCAATCAAATATAGAACATAAAAGACATTTAAACTGAAAAGTATAGAAGATCAGAGAGGTTATCAGAAATTGAAAAAAGATCCCTTTTTAGGGTTGAAAGAACCACTATAGTGAAAATGGCCTCACTTCCAAATTTATTATACAGTTTTAATGCAATCCTGGTCAAAATTCCTATTGCATATCTCACAGAATAAAAGCAAACAATCATAAAATTTCTGTGAAACCAAAAGAGACCTAGAATAGCAAAAATAATTCTGGGAAACAAATGTAAGGCAGGAACATCACAATACCTGACTTACAATTATACTAAGTACTACCATGATAAAAACAGCATAGTACTGGCAAAAAATAATATATATATATACAGGTACGATGATCAATGGAACAGATTAGAAGGGGTAGAAAAACTTTAAACCTACTAATTCTACTTATCTTTGACAAAGAAGCCAAAAACTTTCAATGGAAGAAAAATAGCTTTCTTAATAAACATTGCTGGTAAAAGTGAATTTCCATGGGCTGGAGATTTACCTCATTGGTACCACGCCTAGGAAGCACAAGGACCCAAGTTCAATCCCTGGTTTCACAGTAAACAAAAATAAAAAACAGAAAACCCTTGAATTCCCAATGCTGAAAATGAATTGAAATGGATCAAAAACCTAAATATTAAAGCAGAAAATGAATTGAAATGGATCAAAAACCTAAATATTAAAGCAGAAACACTAAATCTGATGGAAGATAGAATAGATAGGACTCCTAAAGACATGAATATAAGCAAAGACTTCACAAACAAAAGCCTGATTGCTTAAGAAATACAAGAAAGAATCAACAATTGGGATATTATCTTACTAAAAAGTTTTATATAGCAAAAGAAACTTCCAAAAGAGTGAAAAAGCAACCCATAGAGTGGGAAAATTTTTTGTGAGCCGCTCCCCGGATAAAAAGGACTAATATCCAGTGTATATAAAGAACTCAAAAAATCAGGCCTCCCCAAATTTAAAAACACAATCCATCTGAAATGAATAGACAGTTCTCAGATCAAGCAGTAGAAACAATAAAAAATAAAAAATAAAAAATATTCACCATCACTGGTCATTTGAGAGATGCAAATTAAAAGAATGTTGAGATTCTATCTCACTGCAGAGGGAATGGCTACTATCAAGAACTCAATCAATAACAACTGCTGGCAAGACTATGGGGGAAAGGATCTCTTGTCCACTGTAGGTGGGTGTGGTGTATAATGGTGCACTCACTAGTAAACTAGTGTTGAGATTCTTCAAAAACTATTCACTTAGTATCTTCCCAAAAGAATTAAAAGCATCATACCCTAGTAATACATGCACATCTGTATTTATAGTGGCACAGTTTGTAATAGCTAAATCTCAGGAAAACACCAATAGCCCAACAATAGATGGATGGATAAAGAAGATGTTGGGAGTTTTTTATATAAAGTGGAGTACTATTCTGATAAGCTCCAGACAGATCTAGTATGAAGTAAAATACATTGGACCCGCATATGTAAATATCAAACTGTTTTTCTGGTGTGTGAAACTGAATGTTTAAATAAAAATGTATAATAAATATTCAGAAATGAAAAAAATGTTTAAATGAGAAGGGGAATGAAAGAAAGTGAGAGAGAAAGGAAAAAGAATTGAGAAAATTGGAAGAAACAAGCAGAGGGGCTGGGGATTTACTTCAGTGGTTCCATTGCCTGCCTTGTAAGCCCAAGGTTCCATGTTCGATCCTCCAGAAGCCACATACCACAATGCCAGGCATGGTAGCTCTTGCCTGTAATCCCAGCACTCAGGAGGCAGAGGCAGGAGGGTTGCTGAGTTCGAGGCAGAGTTCAGGACCAACCTGAACTACAAGGCAAGGCCCTATCTCAAAAAAACACTCAAAACAAAATTTTTTTAAAAAGAAACAAGTGGGGCCAGGGAGTTAGCTTAGTGGTTCCGGCGCCTGTCTTGCAAGCGCAGGGACCCGGGTTCGATCCCCCGGTAACCACATACAATACTAGGTGTGGAGACTCACGCCCAGCAGCAACCAGTACCACATACCACAGTGCCAGGCATGGTGGCTCACAGCTATAATTCCAGCATGCAGGAGGCAGAGGCAGGAGGATTGCTGTGGTGTGAGTTTGAGGCTGAGCTCAGGGCCAGCCTGAACCACAAAGCGAGACCCTGTCTCAGAAAAACCTAAAAAAAATAAAATAAAATAATAAAATAAATAGAAAAGAAACAAGTGGAAGCAAGCCTTTCATAGATACAGGGAAAAGGTGAGTATTGAATGGGAGGGAAGGGGAATGGAAAAAGAAAAGCAAGATTTTATCACATGAAGGTACAAATTCTCTATGATGAATGTTATCCTTTGGTATATTCAAAATGTACTAGTAAAATAAAAAGTTAAAAAAAGAAAACTACCTTTGCAAAATTTAGAAGTTACTTTGACATGGATACAGGTCATATTTATCTATTTGGTGAAATTAATATATGAACTTTTCAAAAATGAGTACTTTAGTTAATACTTATGCAATTAAATTTCATATTTGGCGCCAGGAATTTAGCTCAGTGGTTCTGGCACTTGTCTTGCAAGTACAAGGACCTGGGTTTGATCCCCGGTAACCACACACAATACTGGGTGTAGAGACTCACGCCCAGCAGCAACCAGTACCACATACTACAGTGCCGGGCGTGGTGGCTCATGCCTGTAATTCCAGAACTTGGGAGGCAGAGGCAGGAGGATTGCTGTGATGTGAGTTTGAGGCTGAGCTCAGGGCCAGCCTGAACTACAAAGCGAGACCCTGTCCCCCCCCCAAAAAAATTCATATTTACTTGAGCTTGAGTACTTCATTTCTGCTCATGCATTGCAAGGTCAGCTCAGTTTATATGGTGTAAAGACAGAAAGGAAACCCCAGAGGCCAACAGGAAGCCCTCACTCCCCCTGCTTCCTTCTTTGCACCTCCTCCTGGAGCCCTGCCTGGTTCTCCATGAACCACAGCGAACCCTGCTGGACATGAGTGCCCCTGCAGGGAGATTTGTGTTGGCTCACGCAAATGTCCCCTCATTGTGTCTCTTGCACAGTAATACCCAGCTGTGTCCTCAGGTCTCATGCTGTCCTTTTGCAGGAACTGCGTGTTCTTGCCGTGTCCTCTTAAGATGGTGAATCTGCCCTTTATAGAGTCCGCGTAGTATGTGCTACTATCACCATTAGTGATGTACGAGATCCACTCCAGCCTCTTCCCAGGAACCAGGAGGACCTAGCTCATCCAGTAGCTACTGAAAGTGAATCCTGAGGCTGCAAGGGAGCGAATCAGGGACCCCTCAGGCTGCACCAACCCTCCCCTCTAAATTTCCAGCAGCTTATGCTTGAACTGTCCACCTAAAACAGAGACATCCTGCTCGGGAAACCATCACACATATCCACTGTTTCTCCCACTATGTCCACGCACATGATAGTGTCATTCTTCCTAAATAATGAATACCTGGGCCGGGAAGTTAGCTCAGTGGTTCCGGCACCTGTCTTGCAAGCGCAAGGGCCCGGGTTCGATTCCCTGGTAACCACATAACAATACTGGGTGTGGAGACTCACACCCAGCAGCAACCAGTACCACATACCACAGTGCCGGGCATGGTGGCTCACGCCTGTATCCCAGCACTCAGGAGGCAGAGGCAGGAGGATTGTGATGTGAGTTGGAGGCTGAGCTCAGGGCCAGCCTGAACCACAAAGCGAGACCCTGTCTCAAAAAACCTAAAAAAAAAAATAATAATAATAATGAATACCTTTCAAATTTGCGAACAGTAAAACAATACATTACAAACCTCATGTTTTGTTGTCTGTGTTTAATCTTTTTTTTTTTTGACAAGGTCTCACTTGATAATTCAGGCTGGCCTTGAACTCACTTGGTAGCCCAGTCGAGCCTCAAATTCACAGAAATCCTCCTGCCTCTGCCTTCTGAGTTCTGGGATTACACGCGTGAGCCACCACACCCGGCACTGTTGTATGTGGTACCAGGGATCGAACCCCGGACCTTGCGCTTACCAGGCAGGCACCGGAAACACTGAGCTAAATCCCAGGCCCTCTGTGTTTAATCTTGATCAACAAGGGGAAACACCTAGATGTCCAGGTTCCCTGCAGAGGTGCAGGTTCAGGACTGCACTGGTTTGCATCAGGGGACCCTATTTGCATGTCCTTCTGTTAAACAGACAGCTCTGTCAATGAATAACTCAGACAAGGCAGTGCGCCCACCTGTTCTGAGTGTGCGATAGAACTTTAGTAACAATTATTTCATTCAAGAGACCATGAAAATTCATTATGAGACCTTGTCTTGGTATTTATCTTAAGTCTTCATCTACTTTTATTTTTCTATTCATATTGCATGCATTTCATGTTAAATTTCTGTGCTGGAGAGACATGTAAATTTTTGAGAACTATCATAAGTCATCTGTAACTCACGTGTTGCTGGGTTTTCTCAGGTCATAGGATGTGAATACAGTAAGGAAACCCCAGAGGCCAACAGGAAGCCCTCTTTCCACTTTTCCCTTCTCTTTACCTGCGCCTGGGGCCCTGCCTGGTTCTCCGTGGACCACAGCGACCCCTGCTTGGATCAAGTGTCACTGCAGGGATGTTTGTGCCTCAGCTCGCACTAAGGTTCCCTCACTGTGTATCCTGTACAGTAATACACGGCTATATCCTCATTTCTCAGGTTGTTCATTTGCAGACGCGACGTGTTCTTGCCGTTATTTCTGGAGATGGTGAATCGACCCTTTACGGAGTCTACATAGTATGTGCTACTACCAGCACTAGTGATGGCTGAGATCCTCTCCAGACCCTTCTCTGGAGCCTGGCGGACCCAGCTCATGCCATGGCCACTGAAGATGAATCTGAAGCTGCACAGGTGAGTGTCAGGGACGCTCCAGGGTGCACCAAGCCTCCTCCGGACACTCACATCAGCGGCAAACACTGGCCTCTGAGTCTTCTATCAATGGGACTGTCTATGTAGCAGGAATCCATGCAAACAGGGCTCCCTGTGCTGATGAAAAGCAGCCCAGCCCTGAGCCTGCAGCTCTGCAGAGGAGCCCAGCCCTGGGCGCCAGCTGTTTCCACTCGGTGATCAGGACTGAGCACAGACGGCTCACCATGGAGTCTGCAGAATGCTGGGTTTTCCTGTTTGCAATTTTGAAAAGTACATTATTTAGAAAAAAAGACACAGAGAATGTGAGTGAAAGGGAGTGGGATAACTGTGAATATGTAGAACAGTTTCCTGGGCATATTATCTCTGTGTTTGCAGGTGTCCAGGCTGAGGCGCACTGAGCTAAATCCCCAGCCCGATTTTACATTTAGGTCAATGAAAAAAAAAAAATCCAATGTTTGTTTGTTTGTTTGTTTGTTTTGAGACAGGGTCTTGCTTTGTAGTTCAGGCTGGCCCTGAGCTCAGCCTCAAACTCACATCACAGCAATTCTCCTGCCTCTGAATCCCAAGTGCTGGGATTGCAGGTGTGAACCTCCACACCCAGCACTGTGGTATGTGATTCTGATTGCTGATGGGCATGAGTCTCCACGCCCAGTACTGTTGTATGTGGTTACCGGGGATCGAACCTGGTCCCTTGCACTTGCAAGACAGGCATCGGAACCACTGAGCTAAATCCCTGGCCCAGTAAACCAGAAATTTATAGAAAAACTGATGGTTCTATATTTGAAGTTCCTGGAAACTAAGAAGCTAAGTAGACAGTGAGTGCAACTCCTTTAGTAGAGAGTGACAACACTGCTTGTGTACGAAGTTCATTCAAGGTCTAAAGTTCCAATTAAATATCTATTGTCATATTAATACTTGTCAAAATGGTAAAATTCCCCACAGTATCTCAGGCCTATCTCTAGCTAGACACCTTATATATATATATATGCTAAATGCATAAATTTGTCTTTACATTAGGACTATTAAAGTGAGACTTTCCACAGAGTTTAGAATTCTGAGAAATTCAGAATTGAATTTCTGAATTCAATTCAGAATTGTTGAGGATCACTTGCTAAATACCTGAAGTGGTAGCCTGGTAAACCCACATTGGAGATACTCAGTGAACTGAGGCACAAGCAGGAATATTAACATGCAATACTGGTCTGATTAGAAAGAGAAACTGGTATCATCTCAAAAATATTTGCCATACTCTATGGACTGTTTCCAGAAATTATTTTAAAAATTGGAACAATGAGCTGGTCTGTAGTGGCTCATGTTTGTAATCCAGGTACTTTAGCACTCAGGAGGCAGAAGCAAGAGTATCTCGATGAGTTCATGGCCAGCCTCAGATACATAGTGAGTTCAAGGCCATCCTGAATGACATGGAGTGACACTGCCTTAAAAATTAAAAAAAGAACAGGGCCAGGGGTTTAGCTCAGTGGTTCTGGCACCTGTCTTGCAAGCACAAGGACCCGGGTTCGATCCTCAGTAACTATATACCATACTGGGCATGGAGACTCACGCCTAGCAGCCATCAGTGCCGGGCATGGTGGCTGACGCCTGTAATCCCAGCACTCGGGAGGCAGAGGCAGGAGGATTGCTGTGATGTGAGTTGGAGGCTGAGCTCAGGGCCAGCCTGAACTACAAAGCGAGATACTGTCTCAAAAAAACCTAAAAAAAAATTTAAAAATAAAAAAAATTTAAAAAGAACATTAAAAAGATTGGAATAGTGATTGAGATGACAATACAAGTATTGAAGGGTTGGGGATTTAGCTCAGTGGTTCCAGTGTCTGCCTGGCAAGCACAAGGTCTCCAGTTTAATTCCTGGTAACCACATACCACAATGACATCACCCCTGTAATCCCAGCACTCGGGAGGCAGGGGGAGAAGGATTGCTGTGAGTTCCTGGCTGCCTGGGCTACATAGTGAGTTTGGGGCTAGTTTGAACTACAAAGCGAGGGGAAAAAAAAAAAGAATTGAAGTAGGGCTGAATTTTCACAGTAAATGTTCAGAGGTTTATGAGTGAGTAGTATAAAAAGAGTGTAGGTGAAAGCCAAGCTTTCATTAAAATACAACCAGACTCCTGATTGTGACTCCACCTCATTGTGACTCCACCTTATCGGAACTCCACTTCATCATGATTCCACCTCAGCCAAAAGCAAGACTGCCTCTTCAATCAATCTACATGCTTCAACCAATCTGCGACCATCCCTCTTGTATGTTTACGCCCTCTACCATTTACTATAAAACTAACTGTATTTTGCATTAAGGGCGGAACAGTTCTTGAAATGCTCTTGGAGACCTGTGTGGTGACTGCGCACTCACCCTCCTAGTCCGGGCTGTGTACCACCCTGATGTCCAGGACCACAACAAAGGGGTTTTGAATAGACAGTTGCAAAAGAGAGTGAAAAGGATATTGGACAGCAAGGAATTTTGGAGCATGGTAAAAATGAGCAACTCCTGCAGAAAACTCATTATCTGGCTTCAGATTTATCTTCTTATAATAATAAATGAAGGGGCCAGGAATATAGCTCAGTGGTTCCAGTGCCTGCCTTGCAAGCAAAAAGTCCCATGTTCAATTCCCAGTAACCACATACAATGGTGTAGGGCGTAGTGGCTCACGCCTGTGATTCCAGCACTTGGGAGGCAGAGGCAGGAGGACTGCTGAGTTCAAGGCTGGGTTCAGGATCAACCTGAATTACAAAGCAAGACCCTGTCTCAAAAAAACCAAAAAATAAATAATTAAATAAATAATAAATGAAGGATTGCCTTCTGGCTTCATCTGAGACTGGGTCAGAGGTCACAGACTTAAAGCCACGTGAAGAATTTAACAATGTATGTACATTTCTTCCATGATTACTTATCAACTCACCTAATCATTTTTTTTTTTAGGTTTTTTTTTGTTTTGTTTTGTTTTGTTTTTTTTGAGACAGGGTCTTGCTTTGTGGTTCAGGCTGGCCCTGAACTCAGCCTCCAACTCACATCACAGCAATCCTCCTGCCTCTGCCTCCCGAGTGCTGGGATTACAGGCGTCAGCCACCACGCCCGGCACTGTGGTATGTGGTGCTGGTTGCTGCTGGGTGTGAGTCTCCACACCCAGTATTGTTATGTGGTTACCGGGGAATCAAACCTGGGCCCTTGCGCTTGCAAGACAGGCGCCAGAACCACTGAGCTAACTCCCCGGCCCACACCTAATCATTTTTAAGGCCAAATTAGAGATTAGGAAAGTCACGTTGTAGGTTGTAAAATAGGGTAGGCATCCACTTTGTAATAGAATGGGGGCCAGAGATTTAACTCAGTGGTTCCGGCATGTGCCTTGCAAGTGCAAGATCCAGGGTTTGATCCCGGTAACCACAAACAACAATGTTACACTGAAGACACTGCCAGGCATGGTAGCCCAGGCCTGTAATCCTAGCACTTAGAAAGCAGAAGCTGGAGGATTGCTATGAGTTCAAGGCTGAGCCGAGGGCCAGCCTAAACCACAAAAGTGAGACCCTATCTCAAAAAAAGAAAAAAAAGGAAGAAAATGTTCCAAGGGAAAGGGAAAGGGGATTAGGAGAAATGAAAGAAAAGTTTGATGCTGAATAAAAGAAATAAAATGTATGTATAGTGTGTGAGGGCTGTACAGAGAGCAGAGAAATGGGGAAAAATGAGAATCACTATTTGTCATGTTCAAGTACAAATTCTTTTTTTTTTTTTTTTTTGAGACAGGGTCTCACTTTGTAGTTCAGGCTGGCCCTGAGCTCAGCCTCCAACTCACATCACAGCAATCCTCCTGTCTCTGCCTCCCAAGTGCTGGGATTACAGGTGTGAGCCACCACGCCCGGCACTGTGGTATGTGGTGCTGGTTGCTGCTGGGGTGAGTCTCTACGCCCAGTATAGTATGTGGTTACCAGAGATTGAACATGGGCCCTTGCGCTTGCAAGACAGGCGCTAGAACCACTGAGCTAAATCCCCAGCCCTCAAGTACAAATTCTTGATGTTCAATGTGATCTAATGTATATAAAATGTACCAACAAGGGCCAGGAATTTAGCTTAGTGGTTCTGCCATTTGCCTGGCAAATGCAAGGTCCTGAATTCTGTCCTTGGTAGCACATACTACAGGACTGGGCAAAGTGGCTCATGCCTGTAATCCCAGCAGCCAGGAGGCGGCGGTAAGAGGATTGCCATGATTCAAGGCTCACCTGGGCTACATAGTGAGCTCAGAGCCAGCCCAAACTACAAACCAAGACCTTGTCTCAGAATTTTAAAAATGTGTAGCAACAAAATGAATTTTTTAAAAAAGAAATGGAGGGGACCAGGGATTTAGCTCAGTGGTTCCGGCACCTGTCTTGCAAGTGCAAGGGCCCAGGTTCGATCCCTGGTAACCACATACAACAATACTGGGTGTGGAGTCTCACCAGCAATCAGTACCACATACCACAGTGCCAGGCTTGGTGGCTCAGGAGGCAGAGGCAGGAGGATTGCTAAGAAGGAAGCCTTTATCAGCTGACCAAATACTGCATAACAATATTGCAAGTGTGTATACCCATAGGTTTGTATTAAGCACAAGTTGATGGCCAGATGCCTGTATGTATTGGGTTAGTTTTGCCTGTAGAGACTGTACAGGTAAAAGTCATTATGATATGAAAAGAATTGCTGAGATCAGACTGATAAATGTACACATTAAAGAAATTGGTTTGGAATAGTCATAGAGAAAAACTTATGTGTACAGTTTTCTGAAGAATTGATATATTTAAAATTTTATTGAAAACAGATATCTCAGAGGAATTTCATGGTTTTGCACTAGTTGTTCTTGTCACCACCTGACCTGCAAGGTATAAGTAATGGTTTACTCCGCTTCCATTTTCAGAGATTGCAGTCTTGACTTGAGTGCCTCTGATGCACAAATATTATGGGTAATAACTTCCTGGACACAACCAGGAAGTTAGCTCAGTGGTCCTGGCGCCTGTCTTGCAAGCACAAGGACCTGGGTTCGATTCCCGGTAATCCAGCAACCAGTACCACATACCACAGTGCCGGGCGTGGTGGCTCACACCTGTAATCCCAGCACTTGGGAAGCAGAGGCAGGAGGATTGCCTCTGTGAGTTGGAGGCTGAGCTCAGAACCAGCCTGAACCACAAAGCGAGACCCTGTCTCAAAAAAATTTTTTTTTATGGTAAACAGAAATAAATGACAAAGATATATGCTTTGTGTTACCCAGGGTCTAGAGAGAAGAAAAAAGATGCTAAAATGAGCCAGCATCCAGATTTGGTCACTCAATTCACACTACCATGACTCTACCAGACACACCAGGAAGTACTGATATCTGGTACATCCTTCAAGTCAAAGCAGTTATTAGTGGGAGTTTATCCCCTGACTCCATGCAATTTTTGTAGAAATATTGCTGTTGAAAGTGAATAGTTTCAATTTTTGAAAAGCCACAACAGCTCATGGGTTCAGAGTCAAATACTTTTGTATCCCAGCCTCATCTCCAGGAAACAATCAGTTACACCAAATGTGGGGCTCAGTTTCAGCAGTCATTCTACCTTCCCACTTGGAATTATGTTTTCTTCAGAATTCAGGTGTTTTTCATAACCTTGTATAAAATATGAATCTTATTTGTAGGCACTGAAGTGTTTGCTTCTCTTTCATCATTACAGTGTTGGTAATTATGGCTATCATGCAAGCCTAATTGCATTTTACTTAGGGACTGTATATTAATTTGGGGGGATGAACATGAGTAGACCAAAAGACAGTGGAATATGTTGGAATGGAACCTATACCTTATCCCTATCTGCAGACCTTCCCTCTATTTCATTTTGTTCTGGCCCAGCCTGCACTCATGATTTTTTCTCACAATAAGGATGATTCTTTTGTTTGTTTGTTTTTGTTTTGAGACAGGGTCTCGCTTTTGTAGTTCAGGATGGCCCTGAAATCACTACGTAGCCCAGGCTAGCCTCGAACTCACAGCAATCCTCCTGCCTCTGCCTTCCCAAGGTTGGATTAAAGGAATAAGCCATCATGCCCAGCATTGTGGTTACTGGACATTAAACTCGAGATCTTGAGTTTACCCAGCAGATGCCAGAACCACAGAGCTAAATCCCCGGCCCAAGGATAATTCTTGTATAGGACACTGACCCTGGAACCTTCTGCGCACATTAGTGACTCACTTTCAGAGAGTCCACTGGTCTATTAAGAAAATCACGGAAGGGCGGGGGATATAGTTCAGTGGTTCCGGCGCCTGTCTTGCAAGCTCAAGGACCCGGGTTCGATCCCCGGTAACCACATAACAATACTGGGTGTGGAGACTCACGCCCAGCAGCAACCAGTACCACATACCACAGTGCCGGGCGTGGTGGCTCACGCCTGTAATCCCAGCACTAGGGAGGCAGAGGCAGGAGGATTGCTGTGATGTGAGTTAGAGGCTGAGCTCAGGGCCAGCCTGAACCACAAAGAGAGACCCTGTCTCAAAAAACCTTAAAAAAAAAAAAAAAGAAAAGAAAGAAAATCACGGAAGCTTTGAAAACCCAGGAATAAAGCCTTTAATGGAAGTATTCCTCAGAGAGGTAAGTTGACAGTGTGGTCTCAGGAGAAACTGATGCAGAAACTGATCCAGAAGTTACAATTGATCATTATATCATTTCCTCCACACCTGCTCGAAGAGCTTGGTTTCTCGTGTTTCTCAGCTCAGCCCGCCCACAATGGAGCAGGAGCCAATCAACGATGAAATCGCGGGCTGTCTGAACTACCCAATCAGGTGGGCGGGCGGGGTAAGGGATTTCCTGTGTCATGGCGCGGGTGTACACAGCTGGAGTTCATTGCGGAGAGCACGGGTCTGGTTAGAACTTCTGCTGGCTTCGAGCTGCGTGAGAGGATCCGGGAAGACCCACAGACCTCACAATGGTGACTCCTCACAATGGCGCTGGGGAGGGGATGGAATGGAGTGAATTCTAGAACAAGTGGCCGAAAATGCTATGGCAGTGAATGCTGCAGAACCTGAGGTCCTTCTGGTCTTTGGTTGTGCTTCTTCTGTCCTTTTTTCGCTCTGCTAAGGCAGAGAGAGTTGTGCGTCTTCCGTGTACTGTCCCCACTGCGACACTGCTAACCGAGAATGTGTTCTTGGACGGCCACAGGAGGAGCTGTATCTTGAACCCGCTGAGGAGAGCAGGCGCTTTGGGGGCAAACTTTGGGTTCCACACTGAGCCATGTGTATTGACTTGACATTTTTAATTACAGTGATGTTACCACATAAGCAGTGTTCGTGGTCTCACCACAGTGAGAAATGCGGTTGTTAAGCAAAAGAGAGTGTTAGGAGAAATTTTTATGGAAATAACAGGAGTAAATGACCACGTGGCCTCTCAATACAGACCTAATTACATACAGATAAGCAGAACATAGTAATTTCTCAGCTGACTAGAGGCTACCTTCACAGATGGCTCAGAATTTAAAATAGACACTTTGAGCCCAGGCTCGATAGCTCATTTCCTCAGCCTACGGGTTTTAAAGGAAAGAAATTTTATTTATTTTTAAATTTATTTTTCGTTTTATTGAGGCGGGGTCTCCTTTGTAGTTCAGGCTCACCTTGAACTCACTATGTAGCAATCTTCCTGCCTCTGCCTCCCAAATGCTGGGATTACAGGTATGGGCCACCACTTTGGCCTGGAAACAAGTTTTAGATAAAAACCGGTTATTTAAGAGTCCTGACTGCTAGAACAATCTTGAGCCTAATAGGGAGTGGCTATGAGTCCTTTTAGTTGGAAAGGGGCTGCGCTTCTTTTTATGCAGATTTTCATTATTACTTATGTGTTCTCAGCAATTGTGTATCCTCATTTTAATTATTATCAAAATAGCTGATTTACTGACCCTATCTCAGTAGCTAAATTAATTTTTTCTTTTTTTTTGAGAAGAGGGTCTCCCTTAATGTAGCTCTGGCTGGCAGTGAGCTCAGCCTTGAACTCAGAGCAATCCTCCTGCCTCTCTGCCTCCCAAGTGCTGGGATTACAGGCGTAAACCACCACACCCAGCACTGTAACAGTTCTGATTGCTGGTGGGCATGTCCACCACGCCCCGCTTTGTTGTATGTGGTTACTGGGGTTGAACTCAGGCCCTTGCATTTGCAAGGCAGGCTGAGCCAAATCCATAGTCTTAAATTAATTCTTTACATTTAGACTATTAATGTGAAACGTCCCTTAGAATTTGAAATGCTGAGCAAGATGAAGAGGATGTTAATGTATTAATTAGGAGAGGAGAGTATTCCCAGTATGACTTTGTGTGGAGGCTGCCTGTTAAACCCACACTGAGATATGCTTTGGATTGTGGGACCTATAGAGATATGTTACAGGTATGATTGGAAAGGGAAATTGGTGTCATCTTGGACATAATTGCTTTGTAGCCTATAGACTGTTTCTAGACATTGTTTCAAAAATTGAAATGCTGGCGCCTGATTGGCAAGCACAAGATCCCCAGATGGATCCCTAGTACTATATTCCAGAGTGCTGGGTGTGGTGGCTCACACCTATAATCCCAGCACTTGAGAGAAAGAGGCAGGAGGATTGCCTTAAGTTCAAGGCTAGCCTGGGCTACATAATGAGTTCAGGGCCAGCCTGAACTACAAAGCAAGATCCTGTCTCAAAAAACTAAAATAAGGGCCGGGGATTTAGCTCAGTGGTTCCAGCACCTGTCTTGCAAGCACAAGGACCCGGGTTGGATCCCCGGTTAACCACATACAATACTGGATGCGGAGACTCACACTCAGCAGCAATCAGTACCACATACCACAGTGCCAGGCGTGGTGGCTCACGCCTGTAATCCCAGCACTGGGGAGGCAGAGACAGGAGGATTGCTGTGATGTGAGTTGGAAGCTGAGTTCAGGGCCAGCCTGAACTACAAAGCAAGATCCTGTCTCAAAAAAAAAAAAAGAAAAATACATTTTAAAAATTGGAATACCAATTGTGATGGATGTTGTACAAAATAAGTACAGTTAATAGTCCCTCCCCCCCCTTTTTTTTTTTTTGAGAAGAGGGTCCCACTCAGTAAATTATTTACTAAAGTTAAGGGATTTTGGAGGGTGGAAAAAGTCAGGATCTACAACAGTAAAGTCCTTCTCCTGATGTGAGACTTTTCTTAATTGTAATAAATGAAGGATTGTCAACTAGCTCAGGTCGAGAAGGAGAATTGGTCACACCCTTAAAGAAAACAAGGGAGGGGCCGGGGAGTTAGCTCAGTGGTTCCGGTGCCTGTCTTGCAAGCGCAAGGACCTGGGTTCGATTCCCCGGTAACCACATAACAATACTGGGGGTGGAGACCCACACCCAGCAGCAACCAGTACCACATACCACAGTGCCGGGCGTGGTGGCTCACGCCTGTAATCCCAGCACTCGGGAGGCAGAGGCAGGAGGATTGCTGTGATGTGAGTTTGAGGCTGAGCTGAGGGCCAGCCTGAACCACAAAGCGAGACCCTGTCTCAAAAAAAAACCTAAAAAAAAAAAAAAAGAAAACAAGGGAATTTAGGAATGGGCAAATATATGTTCTCAGACTGATCAACTTGCCTAATCATTTTTGATGCAAAATTGGAAATTACAAATCTAGTCTCTATGTAGGTTTAAAAATAGGATGGGCATCAACTTTGAAGTAGAATGGAAGGGGTTTCTCCTGGATGTAACACATTTCCAGATTGATGTTTTGTACTGTACAAGGGTGAAATTCGGGAAATTTGCCTTGAGCTCCATCCCCTCAATTTTTATTTATTTATTTATTTATTTTTGTATTTAAAATTTTGAGACCATGTCAAAATAAGTTGCCTAGGCTGTCCAAAACTTTAGTACATTTTCCACTTCTTTCCCTGTTGGGGTGGCAAGCATGTGCCACTTTTCTAAATTAAATTTGGAGTTCTTCAATCACCGGGATTTACCAAGATTTCAGTGTTTGGGTTAAAGTATCTATGAGGTATAGTGATGTACACCTATGACAGCTACATGGGAAGAGACCAGGAGTATTAAATCACCAAACCCCGTTTAGATAAGCAAGCAACAATCATTCAGTATGAAATGACTGGCTGCGGATTTAGCCCAAGTGGTACCACATCCACCTTGGAAGCATAAAGGCCTGAGTTCGATCCCCGGTACCACAAAAAAAAAAAAAAAAAGGAAGGGGTATTTGTAGAGTGTATCTCCACTCTAATTTGTCTCATGTGCATGAAGACCTGAGTTAATTCGATAAGTATGAAGAGAAGAGATGATTTAATGCAAGTTTTCCTTTTAGTTTTGAATTTTACTCATTTTTCACACGAGGTCCATGTTACGGTGCTTAGGCCAGATGAAGGATAGGAGTAATGAATCACTGCTCTGTCAGCTGCAGAAAACTATGGGTTAGCATGCAGTGATATACAATGTGCTATATTCAGTAAAGTATATGAGATAGTTTTTGTAATGGGTTTAGCTTTTCATTACGTAAATTTTCTGCAATACAAATCAAGATTCATATGGTGAGCAGATATAAAGGATCCAATGCAATGGTATTTAATGGTTGGGTATATTTTGTGCATTTTTAATCAATTTGATTTTCAGTTTCCTCTTTTTTTTTTTTTTTTTTGAGACAGGGTCTTGATTTGCAGTTCAGGCTGGCCCTGAACTCACTATGTAGCCCAACACTAGTCTCAAACCCACAACAATCCACCCTCTGCCTCGTGAGTGCTGGGATTACAGGTGGGAGCCACCATACCTGGCACTGTGTTATGTGGTACCAGAGAATGGGGATTGAATTTGGGACCTTGCACTTGCCAGGCAGATACTGGAACCACTGAACTAAATCACCCGGTCCTGATTTTCAATTTATTTCCTTTCTCTTACTCAAAATATTTTCCTTTTAGACTCAAGTAGCACTAGTAGACTCATCCTTCCAACTGTTCATAAAGTACATTGTAGAACAGGAGGTTCAGTGGATTACGTCCTAGTTTTTGTATTTATTTTGAGGCAGTATCTCACTAGACAGTTCTGACTAGCCTTGAACTCACTGTGTAGTCCATGCTGGCCTCAAACTCAAGGGATCCTCCTGCCTTGGACTCCTGAGTGTGGTGATTACAGGGGTGTACCAACATCTCGTATGTATTTCCTGTAGTCTATGAATCAGGTTCTCCTCAGCAACTGAATCAGGAGAACCGAAACATACTATTGGAAAAGAGGACATTACCAAGTTGTTTCTCTCTTTCTCTGTCTGTTTCTCTCCTCTCCTCTGAGTGTGTGTGTGTGTGTGTGTGTGTAGCTTAAATCACCAGGAAAAAGGGATAGAATGAAAAGTTTGAATGAAACATCTAGCTGTTTACTTTGAACAGAAGACACCAAGTATGTGTGAGGTTGAAGAGGAAACACTTTCATTCCAAGTTTTAATTTATGCTATGAGAACCACTTTAACTGTTTAACCTTGGCTCATCATCTGCCTTTGTACACTACATTGCTCACATTTGTATCCTTTCCTCCCCTTCTGTGATATTTATGGGCTAAATAAAGGCAGCCATGTCAGCACAGCACTTTTTAAACTCTTTCCCTTTTACAGTGATTGATGTCCTTTGGGGGAAACAGTGGATTTTGAGCCTTTCTTCTGGATTCCATTAACCATGAGAGTAGAGTCCCTGAAATCTCTTTAAATGTCTCCTGGCTTCTGCACACGTTGAGGCTGGAACTTCCTTGTTGAACTCCTGGAGAACTCAGTGGGAATGGCCTATGATGGAGGGCACCGTTAGTAAAGCACAGAGCATTGATTAAAGATATCCATGGGCCAGGGATTTAGCTCAGTGGTTCCAGTGCCTATCTTGCAAGCGCAAGGACCCAAGTTCAATCCCCAGTAACCACATACCATACTAGGTGTGGAAACTCACGTCCAGCATCAATCAGTACCATATACCGTAGTGCCAGGGCATGGTGGCTCACGCCTATAATTCCAGCACTCGGGAGGCAGAAGCAGGAGGATTGCTGTGATGTGGGTTTGAGGCTGAGCTCAGGGCAAACCTGAACTACAAAGCGAGACTCTGTCTCAAAAAAACCTTTAAAAAAAAAAAAAAAGGAATGAAACCTCCAGTTTTGTCCATTTAGTATAATGAATACTGTTGGTTTTTCTTAGATGGCTTTTTATCAGGAAAAGAGCATCTGTTTCAATTGTTACACTGTTTTTTAAATCATAAGTGGATATTGAATTTATGTTTTCTGCATTTATTGAGATGATCATATAGATTTTGTCTTTGGCTCTTTAATGCAATATATGACATTTATTTAGCTGGATACATTGAGCCGTCTCCACAACCTAGGTCACGGTCATGGTTGGTCATGGTTTATAACCTTCTTGAGGATCTGCAACATTCTATTAGCTAGTTTAATATTGAGTATTTTTGCATTTATATTCATTAGAGGTATTGGTCTGTAGTTCCCTTTTTTGGTTTGGTGCTTCTGTGGTTTTGGTAGCAGGGTAATTCTTAACTTTCAGAAATGTTGAGAGTATTGCTTCCCTTTAGTTTCATTAAAGAGTTTGAGACAGCAACATTAATTATTCTCTAAACTTCTTGTAGTATTCAGCACTGAATTTCTCAAAGCATGAGATTGTCTTTCTTGGTGGGTCTTTAAATACATCTTCAAGTCAGGCGTGATGGCTCAGGCATGTAATAATCACTACTTGGGAGGCAGAGGCAGGAGGATTGCCATGAGTTCGAGGCCAGCCTGGACTACATAATGAATGTGTTCAAGGCCAGCCTGAACTACAAAGAGAGAGCTTGTTTTAAAAAAAAAAAAATTAAATACATCTTCAATTTCATTGAGTGACACTGGTTCATTTAGAATTTTTTGTAAGTTATTGATTCAACTTTGGTAATTCATATGTGTCTAAGAATCTTTCCATTTCTTCTGGATTTTCCACGTTATTAGAACACAGGTTCTGAAGCTGAGATTGATGATCTAGATTTCTGCAGGATCTGGTGTGACTTCATCCCTAACAGAATGAATCTGGAATCTTTTATTTTGATAATGTTGTCTAAGTCCTACTTTATGTAATCTTTTCGAAGAGCCAACTCTAATTCATTGATTATTTATATTGTTTTATTATTATAAATATTATATTATAATATAATTTATAATATAAATATATTATAATATAATGATTATAAATTGTTATTATAAATATCACCTTAATTTGTGTTCTGATGTTTATAATTTTCTCTCTTGCATACATTTGGGCTTGACTTGTTCTCTTTCAATCTTAGGTTACTTATTTGGTTCAACCTTAGGTTATTCATTTGAACTCACTGTGTTTTACAGATGTTGGAATTTACTATTATAAATTTCCCTCATTGGACTGCTGTTATTGTGTCCTATCAGTTCTGATATGTGTTGACATTAACATTTAATTTTAGAAACCATGATTTCTTTTTTGCTGACTGATCAATCTTACTGCATTATTCTTTCCTTCATCTAGCAATTGATGGATTGATTTTTTAATCTTCTCTTTTTTTTCTTTTTTGAGACAGGGTCTCACTTTGTGGTTCAGGCTGCCCCTGAGCTCCGCCTCAAACTCACATCATAGCAATCCTCCTGCCTGTGTTTCCCTAGTGCTGGGATTATAGGCATGAGCCACCACACCCGGCACTGTGGTATGTGGCACTTGGTTGCTGCTGGGCGTGAGTCTCCACACCCAGTATTGTATGTGGTTTCCAGGGAATCAAACCCGGGCCCTTAAGACAGGCGTCAGAACCACTGAGCTTACTCCCTGGCCCTTCTCTTGTTATTTTTAAGAAATCTCTTTTCATGATCAATAACTGCAGTTCTGTCTTGTATATCTAATATTGTATACACACATACACAAATGGCTCATTCTACTGCATATACTTTTTCTTTTTCTTTCTTTCATTTTTTAGTTTTATGAGACAAGGTCTTTTTTTCTTTTAGGTTTTGTGAGACAGGGTCTCGACTTGTAGTTCAGGCTGGACTCAGCCTCAAACTCCCATCACAGCAATCCTCCTGCCTCTGCCTCCCAAGTGCTGGGATTACAGGCGTGAGCCACCACGCCTGGCACTGTGGTATGTGGTACTGGTTGCTGCTGGGTGTGAGTCTCCACGCCCAGTATAGTATGTGGTTTCCAAGGATTGAACCCAGGTCCTTGTGCTTGGAAGACAGGCGCCGGAACCACCGAGCTAACTCCCCAGCCCATGAGACAAGGTCTTGCTTTGTAGTTCAGGCTGGCCCTAAACTCACTTTGTAGCCCAGGTTAACCTCAAACTCAAAGCAGCCCTCCTGCCTCTGCCTCCTGAGTACTAAGATTACAAGCCTTAGGGGACATTTTGGTATGTGGTTACCAGAGATTGAACTCAGGATTTTGTGCTTGCCAGGCAGATGTTGGAAGCTCTGATCTAAATCCCTGGCCCTTTAATTTTGAATTTTCACGCTGGTTCTAAGGATCTAGACTCCGAGAATGGCATGATCATAAGTGTGGATCACCAAGAACAGCTATGTCCCATGATCACAGTGCTTACTTGGTTAAACTAAACATCACCAGTTACTCATTTTAATGTCAGGAATGATGAAAATTAGAAACAATGATTTAATTTTTTTTTTTTTTGAGAAGTTTTGGCAACCGTTTGAAAAACATCCTGGGAACCTTTTTGCCATATATATGTCTGTTTGGGGCCAGGGAGTTAGCTCAAATGCCACGGTGCTTGCCTTGGAATCACAAGGGCCTGAGTTCAGTCCCTGATACCTCGAAAGAGAGACAGAGAAAAAGCAAGCAAACAACCTGGTGTGGTGGCTCACACCCGTTATCCCAGCACTGGGGAGGCAGAAGCAGGAGGATTGCTGTGAGTTTGAGGCTCACAAGGGCTACATGGTGAGCTCAGGGCCGGCCTGAATTACAAAGCAAGCAAGACCTTGTCTCAAAAAAAAAAAAACAAAGGAGGAGGAGGAAGAGGGGTGAAAGGTCTGTTAATCTGAGATTGATTGTGGGTGTTGCATAATTTTTAAAAATATTATTTTGCTTCTATTCTGGAGGAGAGAATCTGACATCATAATTTGCTGAGCAGTATAAATACCCCCTTCTTATCATAAGCCACTCAGGGCAATATATTTATTTCTTTTAATGGTGTAGCTGAGTATGCTACAATTTGAGAACTTCAGAAAAATGAGTCATAATGAAAAAGAACATTAGAAGCCTTGCACAGCAATCTTCCTTTGAAGTAGCTTCTTCAGACTGTGCCCTGAATTCGTCAACATTTTGGCCATTCTGGGGTGTGTCATAAAGAGTCGACTTATCTAAAAATGAAGCATTTTAGGGGAAAGTTTACTTTAGTTGACAAAGACTAAAATCAGGCTGGGAAAATTCAAATTTATCACTTCTCTGAATGGATAGTATAGGTTGATGCTGGGACAAATAGTGGCAGATAGCTGAGAGTGGTTTCATCCCTGAATGGATGGGCTAATACCACCAGAGAGAGAGATTAGCAGCCTAGAGGCAAAGGAATCGGGTGGAATGTTTATGACTTGAATGCCCAAGGATGATCTGCTCAAGTGTGTACATGTTTGCTGGGCTCATCAGGACCAGTGGGGTTTTACTTCCTTTGGAGTCCATTTTCTTGTTTACTGAAAAGTGCCGTTTGCTGAAAGCAACCTGTTTGCGATTTCCTTTCCTGTTTCTTTAAGGCAGGACTGACAGCATGGTGCACTGATTTTGGGTACACCAATTTTTGCTTTAGAATTGGGTAGTTCTCACCAAGTAATATGCACTGGAGTTAAAAGAAAAATCGGGAGGAGTCAAAGATCAAATTTCACCTGACTGCATCTCACTCAGTATTGAGACTACACGAAAGTGCAGTTTCACCCTGAAAGGATGGCTACCTGTGATTCTGAAGAAGCTTCATATTTAAATTTCCTGACTTTTTCTGTTTCCCTGTCACACTACCTGTGATTTTGAAAAAATCAACTAAGGGGCTAGGGATTTAGCTCAGTGGTTCCGGCGCCTGTCTTGCAAGCACAAGGACCCGGGTTCCATCCCCGGTAACCACTTACAATACTGGGCATGGAGATGGAGACTCACGCCCAGCAGCAATCAGCACCACATACCACAGTGCCGGGCGTGGTGGCTCACGCCTGTAATCCCACCACTCCCAGCACTCTGGAGGCAGAGGCAGGAGGATTGCTGTGATGTGAGTTGGAGGCTGAGCTCAGGGCCAGCCTGAACTACAAAGCAAAACTCTGTCTCAAAAAACAAAAAAAGAAAAAAAAATCAACTAAATATGCAAAACAGAAGTTTATGTTCAATAAAACTGAGGAATGAATTCCATGGAAAAAAATGAGTTTAAGAGCAGAAAGAATTTACTGAGAGAAAGATAGCTTCTGTCCTAGAAAGACAAAAGTGGGACCCAAAATGGGTTGCCTAGGTCTCTATTTGCCAGGATGTTTTTATAGAGCAAAGCCAGGAAGTGAGGTGGGTTCAAGATTGGAAAAAAAAAAACCCACTGAGGCCTCATGGAAAATTACAAGGTGGCCATGAGGTGGGACAAACTATGGTCAATTAAAAAGATTACAAATACAGTCACCTAGGTAATACTGATTACATGGGGATCAAATGGGAAAACAAGTCATGTAGAATTTCCTCAGTTAGAATATCAGTGATGATCTTTATCTCTAGGGGAAGTAGTAACTTTTTTTTATAGCTCTAACCAGTGAATGTGTCTCAATTTTCTGCCATGTTGGCTCTCTTGAGGCCCAACCCTGTCTCAGGCCCAGCCCTGCAAGATATCTAAGTAACCTACCTGTCTATACTAGCTGAGCTTGCTTGGCCAGCATAGATATGGTATAATTTGTAAAGCCTTAAAGATGTGTGTAACTTTCTGAATGTGGGTTCCTTTGTGAAATCCCGATTCAAGCTTCTTCCCTAACCAGCTTCCCTTTCGAATTTTATTGTTTGTTTGGTTTTGGTTTTTTTGGCTACACGGTCTTGCTTTTGTAGTTCAGGTTGGCCCCTTACCCATTCTGTAGCCCAGGCAAGGCTCAGACTCACAGCCATCCTCCTGCCTCTGCCTCCCATGGGCAGGATTACAGGCGTGAGCTACCCTGCCCAGCTTTTTTGCATCTTTTGTAACATGTTGCTGGTATAAAATATGAGTGACTCCAAGAACTTAAGAATTGCTCTTCAAGATTTCACCATATAACACGCCAGGGAGCTAGCGCAGTGGTTCCAGTGCCTGTCTTGCAAGCAGCACCTGTCTTGCAAGCAGCACCTGTCTTGCAAGTGCAAGGACCAGGGTTCGATCCCAGTAACCACATCCAATACTGGGCATGGAGACTCACGCTCAGCAGCAATCAGTACCACATACCACAGTGCTGGACCTGTAATCCCAGGGCATGGTGGCTCATGTCTGTAACCCCAGCACTGGGGAGGCAGAGGCAGGAGGATTGCTGTGATGTGAGTTGGAGGCTGAGCTCAGGGCCAGCCTGAACTACAAAGCGAGACCCTGTCTCAAAAAAAAAAGATTTCACCATATGATTTTCATAGTTTAAGATCACCATAACAATGAAGAACTGATGGTGAAAGTGAGTTCTAGAATATATGATAGGTATTGTGAAATAGTAAGAAAATATTCAAAGGGAAAGGGGAAGGTACACAGGCAAGTAAAGAAGGGAAAGAAAATATTTGATGAAAAAAGGAAACAAAGTTCATGTATATAGAGGGACTTGGGAGGCAGGGGAATCACCATAACAGATTTGTGTTTTAAGTGTAGAACTAATTATATCTGAAGATACTAAATAATTAGGTGCAATTATTTGTTTTTCATTTGTCACAAATATGTGTAAAGATCTATAGAATCATAATGGAGGTGAGGAAATCAACTGTGATTACCTCCACATCATTTCTCTGATTTTCAAATATCTATCCTTAAAGTGACCACAGTGATACAAGATAGCAAGAAATTTAAAAAAAAACCAATGGGAATATTAAAATTCCCAACCTGCTAGATGCCTAAAATGCAGGTTGATGTTCTTTAAATTGAAGAATGAATTCTACGAAAAACAGAGATTAAGAGCAAGAAAAGTTTACTGAGAAAGAAAGCCTCTGCCTAAGAGGCACAAAAGGAGGACTTGAAAGTGAGGTGACTGGGGCCAGGGATATAGCTCAATGGTTCTGGCCCCTGTCTTGCAAGCGCAAGGACCCGAGTTCGATCCCTGGTAACCACATACCATACTGGGTGTGGAGACTTACCCCAGCAGCAACCAGTACCACATACCACAATGCCTGGTGTGGTGGCTCACACCTGTA
This sequence comes from Petromus typicus, assembly GCA_004026965.1. Lineage (NCBI taxonomy): Eukaryota > Metazoa > Chordata > Mammalia > Rodentia > Petromuridae > Petromus > Petromus typicus. Next base: position 3,784 of record PVIR01018431.1, on the reverse strand, counting down.
ATCCCAGCACTCAGGAGGCAGAGGCTGAGCTCAGGGCCACCCTCAACTACAAAGGGAGACCCTGTCTCAAAAAACCTAAAAAAAGAAAGAAAGAAAGTGAGGTAACTAGGGGACACTACTTCCTAGGGAATATTTAAGGAGGAAAGCCAAAAGTTTTGCTAACCAAAATGATTCAAATGTGGACAAAACTATCAAACAATTAGATTGATTAAAGGGATCCCCAATGGGAAAGCAAATCACATAAGTAGCATACAAGGGTTTTCATTGGGGGACCTTTCTGGGAGGGCTGAGTTAAGCCCTCCCCACCACCAGCACCAGGTGATTCATGCCTACCTAGAATATCACTTAGTGCTATTTATCCTACTGGGTTTGGTAATCCTCTACTTTAGTAATGTTGGACTTCAATGAATATCTTGATTGTCCCCCATGTTGGTCCCTTGGCTCTCTTGCATGTGGGCTTTTCATGACCATCTCACGGCCTACAAGATATCTGATTAGCTTACTTACCTTCAACAACAGGATGGAGTTTCTGAAACTCTTTGGCGCTTAACAGTCTCATCAAGCAATATGTTACTGGTTTCCTCTCTGTGTAATTGAAATGAGTTAATATTGGATGTTTATATATCACTACTTTATGATGATGAAAAAATTGTTGGAGTTTTCTGAACAACCTAGTGGAGAGGGCAATCCAGGTAACTTCATATTGCTCCCCTACTCTACACCCTCTGGGCTTGTGTTTTATTATCTTTCATGTGATTAAAAGTATTACTGTTGGGCCAGGGATATAACTCAGTTGTGCTGGCCCTGCCCAGCAAGTGCAAGATCTTGATTTTGATCCTCAGTGTGGGAAAAACAAGAAATGTTACTGATTTTTTTTTTCCTCGCAAGTAATAATGAATTAAAATTTCTAAGGGGACAAGAAAATGTACTGGTCTGCAGACGATTACAAGTTCAAAATGTTCAAATGTTTATGAATTTTTCTTTAATCTTTTGTAGATGTGTGCTTCATGAATCTGTGAAATAGTTTAATTTATTTACAGTTGTCAATTTAATATATTTATATTATATATTTATATGTGATTATGTAGGCAGCAGTGGCCTGGGAAGATGTAGCTGTAAACTTGACCAACGAGGAGTGGGCTGTGCTGAATCCCTCCCAGAAGAAGCTCTATAGAGATGTGATGCGGGAAACATTTCTGCACATGAGTGCTATAGGTAAGGAGGACATAATTTTCTCATTTATACAGTTAGAGCACTGGTTCTTGCTCACTGCTGCACTGTCAGTAAATAGAATTGGAAAATATTTTGAAGAATATTTTGAAACCTGTTTATAATATAACATGACTTTCACTGCTATTTTTTATATAAAGATACGTATATAAATTTTTTATATATAAAGATACAGTAACATTTTCTTCCTCTAGGGTGTAATTCAGGAATGATCTGGAACAATCAGCAAATTGAGGAGTATGAAAATTGCTCACAGAATCTAAGGTAATTTCCATTAATTAAAAAAAGAAATAGTTTGCAAGAGTCATATATAAGCAGAAATAGTACGATCAAATTAAAAACTAATGGTGCCATGTGAAAATTAATTTAATTGTAGAAAAATCCTCCAAATGTGCATAAAGGTTTGTATACTCTTGACAATTGATTGCAGAAATATTTTAATTTCAGAAAGTAAGTTAGTGGTATTATGCAACAAGAGACACTATCTAATGCCTTGGTGTAAGCCTTTCAAAATGCAAATAAATGGTACTATTGTAGTAAGGTTTTAAAATACCTTATTGATAATGTGGTATATTCATGTTTTAAAATCCTTAGAAGTTACCCTCATATATTATAGGTAAGAGTATAAAATAGAATCCTTGTGATAATCAATATACAAATGTTTCAAAAGGTAAATACAGGATTTTGGATTTGATCTAGGGAAACCTCACCCTGTATATTCTGAAGGAGTTTAATTTGTCATATCTTACTTATACATGCATACTCATGTTCCAGCTGGGTATATGTTGGTATTCATAATAGCTTACATCTAGAAATAATTGCGAATATCTAAATTATGGTTACAGCCTAGGTATCCTTCACTGTATACGTGTAAAACAAAATGTGGAGTATGCTCAGTGTGGTAGTGCTTTCTTATAATCCTAGCAATCTGGTACACTGAGCCAGCAGGAAGACAAACTGAGGTCACCGTGAACGGAGTAATGATCAATAAGCATTTCATTCAGAGTAAGGGGGGGGAAAATGTAGAAATGTAAATTTGTGATGACATTTGTTTAATTTTCAGCACGAAAAACATGTGGTATCAGCCATAAAAAATAATATACCTTTTGCCAAAAAAATAAAATAAACGAGACTCTATCTTATAATGTTAAATAAGCGAGACACAGAGTGAATGATCATGTGTTTTCTTATTTTTTTAAATTGATCTTATTGGAACATTTTGTGTTCACTTTGCAATCACAATCAAAATTGAGAACTTGTATCAGTAATCATGTGTTTTCTTATGAGTCATCAAATTATACATTATTAGAAAAATTAAGGAAGAGTATCAAAACAGAAAGGTCCAGTTGTTGGAGGTGTCAAAGATGACTGGGGTAAGGAGAGACGGGGAGAGCAGTGGGGCTTAAATTATCAAAAATGATCAAAAGTTGTCACAAATCATGCCATATGAATGTATATCAGTTATTTAAATGAAACTACACCTTGTGCTTGCTTTCTCAAATACACATCAATTTAACATTCCCAAATGAACACTGTCCTTTGGGGAATGGCTATTTGGAGGCCTCCTCCCGGGCAATGCAATCTCACAGCTTCTTAGTGGACATCAAAGTAGTACTCGTCCTGTAAATTATTGTTATGGAGACCTTTTTATACCAATGAGTAATTTTCGTTTTTCTTACAGAAATGAAAATGTAGCAGAGTGCTCTCAATATAATGCCTGGAATGAACATGAAAAAACATGTCTTTGGAAGCCAGGTACTAATGAGGACAAGCTAGAAACTGTGTTGAAGCCAGTTAAAAGCCTTCTGTGGAGTAAGCCCCTCATTAGGCATTTATCAGTAAATGTGCCCATTTTACCTCACCCTGTACTGAACCCAGAGGAGTACATGGGATTTGAAGACAAGCTGAAAAAACACAATGAGCATGGAAAAACCTGTGGTGATTTTGAGTCCTTTGAGAAGCATGGGAAGACAGTGTCTGGAGAGAAACATTATCAGCATGAGGAATGTGGAAAAACCTCTCCTGATCCTAGTGAAATAACTCTGAAAATCATTGTGGTGAAGAAAAATGTGAAAGCCACGAGCACCTTTAGTGATGTTCAAATCCATGAAGGAAATTACAGTGGGGGGAACCCCTGTGTAGGCAAACAATGCGGAAAAACTTTAATTTGTTCATATCCTGATCAAGAACATGAAAGAACACATGCTGGAAGGAAGGCCTCTGGATCTGAGGAATGTGAGAAGGAATTAGCTCAGGATAATTCCTTGACCAAACATAAAGTAATTCTCACTGAGGCCAAAACATTTTTATGTGAGCAATGTGGTAAAGAGTTCTGCACTTACAGTCAGTATAAGTTACATGACAGAACTCACACTGGTGTGAAGCTCTCTTTTTGTAAGCAGTGTGGGAAAGCTTTCACTAGATTTAAAAACTGTCGGAGACATGAAAGGACTCACACAGGTGAGAAGCCCTTTGTATGTAAGCAATGTGGGAAAGCTTTCAGCACACACAGTTACTGTCAGATACATGAAAGGATTCATACTGGTGAAAAGCC
>PVIR01018430.1:0-33341 GCA_004026965.1 Petromus typicus | reverse complement strand
CAGATGCTATGGATAAATCCCAGTTGATCATAGTGTATTTTGTTTGTGATGTGTTGTTGAACTGAATTTTCTAACATTTTCTTAAGGATTTTTGCATTAATATCTACAAGATTTATTAACTTGTAGTTGTTTTTCTCTTGTGGTATCTTTGGCTGACTTTGGTGTCAAGGTGCTGGCAACATACAATGTGTTAGAAAGCATTCCACCAAGTGTTATTTTTTGGAAATCTTTAAGAGCTATTGGTATTAATTATATTTTGAAAGTTGGTAGAATTCAGTTTGAGGGCCATCCAAACCTTTTCTTTGTTAGGGAGTTTCTAATTACTGCTTCAACATCTGATTGTGATTATTAGTCTTTTCAGTGTATTTCTTCCTAGTTCAAACCTTGCTGTATTGTATTTTTCTGGGAATGTGTCCATTTCCTCTAGGTTATCAAATTTGCTGACATATAGTTGTTCAGAAACATCCTTTATTATTTTATTTTGGAGACATCTGTTGGATGTCTCCAATTTGTGTCTGAATTTATTATCTGAGCCTTCTCATGTTCCCTGAGGGGTTTTCAATTGCTTACATATATACGTATGTGTCTTAGGTCCATCTTGTCTAAGTGCTGTTGCATTCTAGTATTACCTTATTTTCTGCCTGGTTGATCTGTCAATAATGGGATACTAAAGTGTCCTGCCCTTACTGGATTACAGTCGATTCTCCCTTCACGCCCATTCATATTTGCTTTACGCATTTATGGGCTCCAGTGTGGAGTGTACATGCATTTACACTTATGTCTTCTTGATGAATTGAGCCATTTATTGCAAAACGATGACCTTTTTCTCCTTTCGTCAGAGTTCCCGACTCGATGCATATTTTAAGTGATGTGAGCAAGGCCACTCATGCGTCTTTTATGTCACTGCAGGAATATCTTTCGCTCCCCACTCTCAGCTCTGCGTGTACACCGAGGGGAAACGAGCTGTCTGTGGGCCTCACACAGTTAGAGCTTAGCTTTTTAAACCTATTGAGCCATGCCAAGTATATTGACTGGTGAATCTATTTACAATCAAAGTAGTTATTGATAGGAACAGATTTATTATTTCCATTTTGTAATTGTTTTATGCTTGCATTTGTAGAGCATTTGTAACTCTCTTCTTGTTATTTGGCTTTGTGATTCGGTGATGTCTGTACTCCTGAGGTTTGGGTTCTTTGTGTAGATGCTTTAATATTTTACTTGGTGCTTTCATAAAATTTGATGAGATCTCATAGTTACATAGATTATTTTACTCTGATAACTCAATTGCATACAGAGTCTAGACCTTACTTTGACAGCTATAATTTATTTCTTTATTTTTTTATTTATGACAGGGTCTCACTTTGTAGTTCAGGCTAGTCCTGAGCTCAGCCTTGAACTCACAGCAATCCTCCTGCCTCTGCCTCCCAAGTTTTGGGATGACAGGCATGAGCCACCACACCTGGCACAGTGGTGTGTGGTTCTGATTGCTGGTGGGCGTGATTCTCCACGCCTGGCACTGCTGTATGTGGTTACCGGGGATCAAACCCAGGCTGTGCACTTGCATGACAGGTGCCGGGACCACTGGGCTAAATCCCCAGCCCCTGAAATTTATATTTTTGATGTCACAGTCTACATCTCTTTATATTATATATTTCTTACTGTAGCTGTCGTTCTTTTTGACTGCTTTGACTTCTAACCTTACTACTACAGAAATGATTTCCAAAACACATGAAAGTAGAAATAGAGCCAAATTGTACATTGGTCATGTATTTGTCAGTCTATTTTATCCCAGTGTATATTGTCATTTTAGTAATTAGCATCGTTTTGGTTCCACTTGAATTCTCTCGAGCATTTCTTGTAAGGCAGGTCTTAGAGTGATGGACTCCTTCAACTTTTCCTTGTCTAGGATATCCTAATTCTCCGTAGTTGAGGGACTGTTTCACTGAAGTATTCTTGATCTGTTTGTTTCATTTTGATTTTTGTTTTGTTCTGTGAGAATCAAACTCAAGACCTTGAGCTTGTCAGGCAGGTGGCAGTGACCGAGCCGCGTCCCCAGCCACAATCTATTTCCTTCGGCGCTTGGGGGATATGCATGGCGCTCCCTCGCACCCCGCTCCTTGCCTGCAAGATTCCTCCTGAGAAGTTTGCTGATAGCCTAGTGGGAGACTCCTTTATGTGTGATTTGCTGGGGTTTTTTTTCTTGCTTCTTTTAAAATTATTTATTTACATTTGATTTTTGACAGTTTACTTATAATATGCCTAACAGAACATTTCTGAGCTAATTCCTTGGGAGGGACTTGTAAGCTTTATGTATGTAGATGTCCAGGCTGCTCCCAGGACTTAGGAAGTTTTCTGTAGTTATTTTATTAAATAAGCTTTCCACCCTTATCTGCTTCTAAAACTCAGAAGGTGATGAGATCTTTTGTGATTACTTCATGGTATCCTATAAACTGTCCCCCCATTTTTTCATTCTTCTTCTTTTTTGAGTAATTTAAAAAGCCGAGATATCTTTCTTCTTCTTCTAATCATTTGATGAAACTCTGTATTTTTATTTCATTCACTGAATTTTAAACATGAAGATTTCTGTTTGGTTCTTGTTCTGCAAGGTTAAGCAACTCTAGTCTGAAATCCTAAACACTCTAAACCCTGAAACTTTTTGAGTGCTAATGTGACATATAAAATATTTATATTCAGACCACCTGGGATGTCAGTTTTTTTATTAAGTATGCTCCACTAGTAAAGTCTGTGCAAACACGCTGAATCCAAAACATGAAGCTGAGACACTTCCATTTTCAGAGTACATCAGATCAGGGATCTGCAACTGTATCCGTCGCTTGATTGAAGTTCTTATTCCTATCCTGAATTGTTTTTCTAATTTCATTGAAATGGGTATATTCTCTTGTATCTTTGAGTTTCCTTAAATCATTATTGTCATTTCTTTTTCCGGTATGTTGTAGATTTCCTTTTCCTGGGGTTAGTCACTGGAGAATTACTGTTTTCCATTCTTTATTCCCTGCATTGTCATATGTTTAGTGGGGGTTTTTTTTGGTGTCTGTACATCTAGGGGCTGATTACCTCTTTCAGGAGTTACAGAGTAGCTTTCCCAGGAAAAGACTCTTCTCTGCTGGTGGGTGTTATTGTGCAGGTTGAGAAGGGTATGGTGCTCTGGATCTATGGATAGTGGGATAGTGAGAAATCCTTTCTGGTTTGATCAGATCCCCAGGAGGGACACATGACAGAGGTCGTGCTGCCCTCGGTTGCTGTGTTCTGCAGGGATCCTGCCACTCCTTAAAGACACTTGGAGCCTCTCTTGCTGCGATTTTTACCAGCTGGTGGGATTTTGGGGGATTATCTAGGCAGAACCAAGGTAACCATAAGCGTCCTTACAGAGGCAGCGATAGTGAAGGGACTCTATGGCAGAAGCAGAGAGATTTAAAGATGCTGATCAATTTTTAGATACTAATCAATAGATGCTAATCAATTTCTATGAGGTGGCAGGATTATTTGGGATGCTAGTCAATTAGAGATTCTAATCAGTTTTAAACTTTGAATTTCATTGGCTTTCTCTGATTTTTAAAAATTTCCATTCTAGTTTTCAAAATCCTTTCTTATGCATTTATTAGTTTAGTTTGTATTTCATCACTAGTCTTCTGATGTTGAAATTGATGCCACTGATTTGAAGCCTTTTCTTTGTGATACAGACACAGGTAGCTGGGAGTTTGTCCCTGGTTACTGCCTGACATGCGTTCAATAAGTTTTGGAATGTTGTGTATTCATTTTCATTTATTTCAGTGTACACTCTAGTTTTCCTTGCAACATTTTTTTTTTTTTTTTTAGGTTTTTTGAGACAGGGTCTTGCTTTGAGGGTCAGGCTGTCCCTGAGCTCAGCCTCCAACTCACATCACAGCAATCCTCCTGCCTCTGTCTCCTGAGTGCTGGGATTACAGGCGTGAGCCACCATGCCCGGCACTGTGGTATGTGGTACTGGTTGCTGCTGGGGTGAGTCTCCACGCCCAGTATTGTTATGTGGTTACCAGGGATCGAACCCGGGTCCTTGCACTTGTAAGACAGGCGCCGGAACCACTGAGCTAACTCCCCGGCCCTTCCCTTGCAACTTTTGTTTTGAGTCATTTGTCCTACAGAAATATATTTTTATGATATATTTGTGAATTTTCCAAGTTTCTCCTAGTTATTGATTTACAGTTTTATTACAGTTCGAGAACAGTCCTGGTATGATTGGAATCCTTTACACTTACTGAGTCTTAAGCGTATCCTCCTGGATAATGTCCCCTGTGTGCTTGAGCAAGATCTATTCAGCTGCTCTGGGCAGAGTACTCCATAGCTACCTACTAGGTCTAATGAGATTGACAGTGTTGTTCAGTGTTTTTATTTTGTTACTCTTCTGTCTAGTTTTCCTATCCATTATTGAAAATGGGGCACTGCAATTAAGATTTCTCTTTTATGCTGTCAGCCTTTGCTTTTTACATTTTGAGGCTCTGTTGTTTTATATATTTATGTGTATGTGTGTTTGTGGTAGCTGTGCAATGCTGTAATAAATACTTGACACAGTAAACTTATACAGAGAAGGTTTATTTTGGCCCACAATTTTAGGAGTTCCGGTCTATGATCAGATGCACCTATTTGCTTTTGGCCTCCAGTGGGGATACAGATGGCAATAGTCAGGAGAGCATGGTAGAAAAAAACACTCACCCTAATGACAGGAAGTTAAAAAAAGTGAGGGGAGAGCTGGTGTCCCTCTACCCCTTCAAGGACACTCCCCCAGTGACCTAAAGACCTCCCTCTATGCCTCACCTCTTAATAGCTTTACCTATATTCAGGGGCACTACTCTAGGGACCAAGCCTTTAACACATGGACCTTTGGGGACTTTTATAAGCCAAATTATAGCAACATTAAATGTTATAATGAAAGACCAGGCCTTTCATTATAATATTTCTTCCTTGTCTCTAGTAACAATTTTTGTCTTAAAGTCAGTTTTTCCTGATATTAGTGTAGCCACTCCAGCTCTTCTCTGGATACTGACACAGTCCTTTTACTTTAGCCCATTTGTATCTTTGAACAGGAAGTGAATCCCTTTATAGAGAGCATAGAGTTGGATCGTGGTTTTTAAAAAATCTATTCCAACTGCCTGTGTCTTTTAATTGGACTATTCAATATATTTATGTTTAATATGATTTTAAATTCAATTTTCTACCACTCTGCTATTTTCCACAAGTCATATTTTTGTTACTGTTTTTTTGTATTAAGGTATTTCCTAACGTGCCACTTTAATTCCTTTTTTTTTTTTTTTTTTGAGACAGGGTCTCATTTTTTGTAGTGCAGGCTGACCCTGAGCTCAGCCTCAAACTCACAGCAATCCTCCTGCCTCTGCCTCCCAAGTGCTGGGATTACAGGTGTGAGCCACCACGCCCAGCACTCTGGTATGTGGTTCTGATTGCTGGTGGGTGTCTCTCCACGTCCGACATTGTTGTATGTGGTTACCAGGAATGAACCTGGGCCCTTGCACTTGCAAGGCAGGTACCTCTCTCTCTCTTTCTTATTGGTAACACCTTCATTTATAGTAATCTAGTATATAATTTAATTGTAATAGTATACAAAATTTTTGCTCCTGTACAGCTAGCTCTGTTCCCTTCTTCCTACTTTATGCTGTTGTGTTGTATCAATTACTCTTCCTTAAATATTATAGTTAATTCTTAAAATAACCTGAAGTTAGTTACATTTATTCTCATGTAGGATAAAACTAGCAAATCATGTGACCAACAGCATCTCTAAAGTCTTACGGTTTAATCTCGAGGTCTCCCTCTGTCTCATGCGCTCATCGGGGAGTGAGCGCGTCCATGTGTGTGACACTGCTCTGCGGACTGGTCTACTGAGGAGTTTGAAGCTAGGTGTGACGCTGGGAGGTGAGGTCTGACCAGAGAGGGGCCGGTGTGGTGTGAATGGAGGGGTCTGTCTCCTCCTCCTCCTCTCGGTGCCTCTCTGCTTCCCACTGCTGTGCCGTGGGCCGGTTCTCCTCTGCCGTGCTGCCCTGCTTGGAGCCAGCTGAGGGTGGCTGAAACCCCTGCAGACTGAGCCAAAACCAACCTCTCCTCTTCCCCGCTGTGGCTGCCAGGTGCCCTGGGTCAGCTCTGAGAGCGTAACAGGACAGACATCACTGCCTTGTGAGGGTGGAGCTCAGGTGTCCCTCACTTAACTTATTGTTTTGACCACGAAGCTTCTTCCTCTTTTCCTCTTTGTCCGAATGACTTCCCAAACCTTAACTACTCAACTCCTGCCAGCTTATGTAAAGTGGGAAGAGTGTTGTTTTTCTCTTGACAATACAGTAGTTATTTCTTCCACATGCAGTGAAATACAGAGATTTCACAGACAGTGCAGAGTTTCAGGACACTGAGGTCTACCTTCTTTCTGTCTTGTTATCCTGGTTGTATCTCTTAAATCTCTTTCCCTTGTTCTCTTTTTAAAAATAAATTTTAGTTGGCAAATAATTCTACACATACAAATTTATGGTATACAATACAATGTTTAGAAAAACTGTGTGTGTATATTGTGGAATGGGTAAAGTCAACTAATTGACATGTTTTATATCATATATGATCATTTCTTTATCAAAATATTTTAAATCTAGATCCAGTGAGTTTCAAGTGCACATTGTTAATCAGCTATATTCACTGTGTTGCCAAATGGATATCTTGAAATCATCCCTCTTTCATCTCAATTATTTGAACCTCATTCCCCAACCTCCCCTCTTCTGCTTCTAAGAGATAAACTTAGGCTCCTTACATAAGTGACATCATACACTATTTCTCTTTTCTGTATCGAGAATACAGAGGAAGGAGAGATGACCGTCAGAGGAAGGTCAAAGGAAGGACAGAGGGGGGCCTGAGGAGGGAGAGCTGGACTTCATTGAGTCTATGTGCCACAATTCCTTTATCTGTTCATCCGTGGATGGTTACTGAAGTCGATTCTGCACCTTGCTTATTATGTATAATGCTATAATGAGCACGGAAATGCAGACATCTCTTTGACATAGTAATTTCATTTTTCCCAATAGTGTGATTGCTGGATCATACCACAGTTCAACTTTTAATTTTTTAAGGAGACTCCATGCTCTTTTCCATGCGTCTATACTAATTACACTCATATACTCAGCAACATCTAAGAGTACCCTTTTCTCTGTACCCACTCTAATACTTGTTATTTTTTACCTCTTAACAGGTATAGTGCACAGAGATATGCTTTATGATAATAAGGACATAAAAGAATATATAACAATAAGATATTTAAGAAAGCAAAAAACTATCCCAATTTTAATAACTACCAAAAAGAAAAAGGAAAGATTGTTCATGTTTATGGACTGGAGAATCAGGTGGTTAGTATATTTAATCTACCAATAGTGATTTTGAGTCAAACAAGTGTTAAAGAAGTTAAACCAACTATACTATCATTTCCCTACATAAGTACCAGAGATGATTATTTCTTGATGTGGAGTCACGTGTCTTTGCCACCCGTGTCTTCTGCTTTTCTTTTCACTCTTCCTCATTTTCTAATTTATCTTCTTTCCCAAGGCTTCAAATATCTTTTCCTCTCAACCTTCAGAGCCTATAAGAATTTACTTCCTACCCATGCAACCACTGAGCTCTGCCACAACCCTAGATAGTGTTCCGGGTTGCCTTCTCTTCCTCCCTTCAGCCCAACCACAACACAAGAGCGTCCGTTTCCCCAGTGATAGGAATAGGATTCCCTCTAGGAGGCTGAGGCAGTAACCTCCACAGTGTTTGTTCAACTCTAGTCAATTTCACATAGTTAGCAACCATTAAATAAGGCTATTGTCTTCATGAGCAGATGTCAGGCTCCAGCAGGGAGGCTGTAAAACACAAGGTAGACTCGTAATGGGCTTCCAGTTGGAGCGGACCACCAGGGCTGGCCATTAACACTACATTATTCAGGGCCACCGTTAAATGACTAATCAATTGTGAATATAGTTCCGAGCCATGTATAACTTACTTGTGGCATGATGTCACCATTACTCATGTTCTGGCATGCTGAGAGAAGACTGAAGTGAGCTAAAGTCGGAGGTCTAAGGTTTCTTGAAACCAAGCTTGTTTGATAGATGATGTACCGTGGTCAGCAGCGTGCAGGGTCAGTCCAGCCCCATCTGTGATCCCAGGGGCTAAAGAGCTGCCCGGATACTGAGCTTTCTGGAAAATAGCAGTTGTTAGCATGAGTCGGAAAAAAACATATGCAGTGCATCTTGTATTTTCAAAGCTGTAAACATAGGAGAGGTTTAAGATTTCTACATAAAATTCTAAAGTTGTAGGCTAAAGAGAGAGATCAGATTTCCCCGCAGCTTGGGATTTCCTGATAGTCCTGCAGTGGTAGAAACTGACCTAAACACAAGAGTCAGTTTTGGAAGGATAGACCCCAGAGATAACTTGGAGATGGAGAAACTTCTGATTTCTTGGTGCTTTCTAACATTCTTGATGCAGTCACTGTTGACTGAGGTTATCATAAACAACAGTCATGCTGACTACTCTCACTTTAGACCTATTAAGTACCAGGTACTATTCTTGATATTCCACAGACATTAACAGAGACAGCTCAGTTTTCCAGAGCAATCTTTCATGGTAACTGGGTCACCTCTCTTCTAAGATGAGAAAACCTTGCATGATGTGGTTCACCCATGACCCTGAACATATCGATTTCAGAGTTTTCAGAAGGTGTGTTCTTGGTGTCTGTCTATTGGTCCCAGATATCCACCCAGTAGGATAAATTCTTTCCCTTGCCCCAGATGAAAACTTTGACCCCATAAATTTTCTAGTCTCTCCTAGGTAATAAAAACAGTTCTCTAATAACCATCTTAAGTCAGTTTAAATTCCAAAAATTCGGTCTCAGTTCAATAGTTAAAATATCCAGTTCCATGTCAAAATCCAACTCTAGATTGAGTCAGCTTCTCCTACTCCGGCTTGGGCAGGAAACATGTTCGCAGAAAGAGGTCCACAATAGCACACTCGGAGCTTTCTGTACCTGGGCTCTGTTTTTCCATGAGTTTGGGGAAAGAAGAGGTGAAAGGGGACCAAGAAACTTCTTGACATGTGCAGTGGGCCCTCTGTGTCATGGTTCATTATTAGCTAACCATGGATCAAAAATATTTGGGAAAAGATTGAACCTGGGCGGAACACTGTGATTTTTTTTCTTATCATTAGTCCCCGAACAATACATTGTTACAACTATTTGCATAGCATGTACATTGCATTAAGTATCACAAGTAATCTAGGGGGGATTGTAAGTATTTGGGAAGATGCACATAGGTTTCATACAACTGTGTGGCAGCATATTAGAAGAGACTTGAGCCTCTTGGGTTTGGTGTCTGTAGGGGCTGCCTGGGACCAGTCCCCATGGATATAGCGATGCCTGTGTCACTGTGGCTATGGAGGTGAAGCATTCTTTGGGTCTTCTGGTTGTTTCAAGTTGGCTTTCCTTCCAGAGTGCTTTTGTAAGGCACTTGTACACACAGCCCTCTCCTCCCGTCCTCCCGGGGTTCTCTTAGCTGTAAGGCTCATGTGGGAGACATGCTTTCACCAAACTGTGGCTAATGCTTCTCCACCAGCTTCCAGGATGCTGGCTGGTTGTAGGTGGTGGCTCTGTTATGACACCCTCGGTGCACAGTCCTCTTGGACAGACCCAGGCCAGTCTATATCAGCACTCTCACACACGGTTCACACTACAGTGTGACCATACTTAGAAATAAGCCCTATAAGGAGGTAATTCAGGTTAAATGAGGTCATAAGAGGGGGGTCCTGATTGGGCAGGATTCTTGTCCATTCTTGTCCTTGTGAAAAGTGACACCAGAGAGCTCCATGTCACTCCACATGTGCCCAGAGAAAGGCCATGTCTGGACCTTGCTGCCAGAAGGACACCATTTTATAGATTCAACCCAGCCAACCCCTAGACTATAAGAAATGCACTTCTATTGCTTACGTCACCTAGTCTGTGTCTTTTGTTACAGCAGCCAGAGCAGACCAAGACATGGTCTCTTACCTTTTGGCATTCTCAGCCAACACCAGGGACTAGTCCACAGTGCTGTTCAGCTCTAGACTCGGGTGTTCATCCCCTGCAAGCAGTAGAAGGCTCCATCCCACTTCTGGCTCCAGTTCTGGTCACGTACTGATCAGGGATGTGGTATTTACTGTCTTGATGTTGCTCCGATCTTTTATTTTCACGTCATTGAATACACAGCTGCTGAGAATCTAGATCCACATTTGGATTCCAGGTCTGACAGTAATTTGTGGTCTTTTCTCAACTGTGCCCCCTGATCTTCTATAATAGGCCTGCGGACGTTAAGCTCATGCGGGCAGGGTCGTGTCTGTTGTGTCCCGTCGCAGCCCTCATGGCTGGCATGATCCACATACAGCTCAGGCTGTTGTGCAATAAAAGTTGCCACACGGGTGCAGCTGATACTGAGCCTGGCGCATAGCGAAAGCACAGTATTCTTGTTAAAATTGTTGAATGGAGTGGAGAGGCCAGCTCTTTAGTGCCAGAAGTGGGGGACTTGCAGAAAGATGCTGGGACTTTCCAGCTGGGCCAGGGTCTACTCAGTGAGGAAACTTCCAGGCGACAGAGCTGGGAAGTGTTAGGCCCTGGCCATTTCCCATGGGGCGGGTGGGACACTTTCCACCCAGGCTGCCTTTCTCCCTGTTGCTGCTTGCTTTCAGGCCTGCGCCAGCCATCGCATTCTCCACTCTGAGGCTGTGTTCTCACCTCTTCCACCAGAGGTCGCCATCTTCAGAGACAGCCGCACGCTGTGAGCTACTGCGAGCTTGCAGCAGGCCGCAGGATGGGGCTAGCATCCGGCTGCCAGCAGAGGAGACTGACTGCCCTGGGGCTCAGTCACAGTCACAGAGGGGACAGCCCATCATTTGGTAGATCAACCTTGCCCTTGCCCCAACAGGAAGGAAAACACAGGCATAGTGAGGACAAGAGACTGAGGGTCACTGCTGCTTCACTTTCGCCCCTAATGTGCTGTGTGACCTTGGCATAAGTCCTTTCTCTCTAAACATGCTGGGGGTGGAGAGTCTGGTGGCTAATGCTTTGCATATGTATGTTGCAAGGAATAATGAGACAGGCTCCACAGAGCATATTTTGTCCTTGGGGGACAAACAGTACAGGCTATTTATTTTAAGAGCATGGCTTAATCAGCTCATCCAGCTTATCCCAGAAACACCCCTGGCTATGCTGGCATGGTCTGTGCAGAAGCAGCAAAGTCCAATTAGGTGTCCTTTCCTGCCTGGAGCCCAGCTAATCTCCTCCGAGCAGAAGGCAAGATGCTGTTGGTCTGGGATTCGAGGTCATGAGTCTCTGTCCTTGACCATCTATCTCTTGAACTCACCCCTTCATCCAGAAAGCTTTGTGGGTCCCTTCATCGGCACCAGCTCTGTGGTGGGCCCTGGCGGTGCGACTCTGGAAACATACTGGTCTCTACCCCCACTGCTCCCACAGTGCTGCACTGTGTACCAGCAAATTGAACCCGCCTCTCTTCCTCGCATAGTCTGTCCCTTTCTGCTTCCAACGGGCTTTTCTGTCCTCCTCGTGCAAACCTCTGTCTTTGCGTCCTTCTGTTTTCAGGACTCCGTTGCACGGGGAACAGCTTTTTGCTGTAGCCCTGTGGGACATGAGGGCAGAGGGCCCCAGCCCTCTCGTGTGGTTGTGGCTGCTCCTCAGAGTGATTGATGATGCTACGGCTCCAGTTGAGCTTCACTGCTCAGAGCCAAGCAGCGTCTCAGTCTTCGGCGTTTCCTCCATGTATCCTCCTCGGAACCCACACCCGACAAGCTGGCGCTGCATCGGGCCTTGGGGCGGCTGTAGCTGTGATAGGGAAGGCATACCATAGGGTGCACAGACCGAGGTAAAAAAGACCCCAAGAGCAATATGTGATAATGAGATAAACAATAAATATTTTAGTGCCTGATTTGTTAATGTTTGTTTTTCAAAGCAGAAATGGGAAGAGTCAGGTTCCTTTTCCAAGTTGAGAAGGAACTGAAGGCCATGGCCAGCTCAGAGGGGGTGGTGGGCGTGACCAGAGGGAGTTAGTCACTGACCCTATTTTCAGGCGCAGCCGCTTAAGGACCCATCTGCTTCTCTGTTTAGGAACCACCTGTCCCGACAAACAGGCCTGGAGTTCCAGCCTGTGGGTTCTGCCTTGAATCCTCCTGGAGTCTTGGCCATTTGCCTCTTTACCTCCTGCTTTAAAATATTGGGTATTAATATGAGACTTAAGGTAGAGCAAGACAAACACATTGGCAGTAGACTGCCATGGAAAGGCAGTTTGTTACAGCGGTCAGGGAGAGGGATTTGTCGTGGGCCCTGCAGAGAAGCACCAGGGTTGGTCAGGAGGCCGGAAGGGCGGGAGAAACATGTGCAGGATGAAGGAGGTTTGGGCATGTCGCCTCTGTGCTGGCTGCTCTGCGTTTGCAAATTCTATCCAAAGTGAATTACATTGCTCAGTCTTGAGCTGGTGGTTGGCCCGAGAAGGGCAGCACCCTAGGTTTAGAGAGGAGGCCCCAGGTTCAAAAACACCAGAAAATGAAGGATGTGCTCTGCATACTTCCTTGTGTCTGAGCCTTGGTTACTGGTCTTCGGTGGGCTGGGGTCCGCCATAGACAGGCACTGTTCTCTTGTCATCTTTTAGCAGTGCCAGGTGCCTTGAGCAGGGGTCACCTGGGACTGAGCCCACGTCCTGCCCAGCACCTGCCAGCACATGCCAAGCAGAAGACTGTGGACAGTGCAAGGGTGCAGAGGTGCCACTGTGTGTACAGACAGGGTGGCGACACTGAAAGCCAGGGATTCTGTGAAGGACCAAGACAGAGCTGAAAGTGTGAGAACTGGGAAAAGAGATCCTGTGGGGCCCCAGCAGCTGTGATTGTGGCAGCTAGAGTTACCTGGGAGTTCATGTGGAAGCAGTGATGTCACGTGGCTAGGACATTCTGATCCCACAGTTCAGGCTGGGCACAGGGTGTTTGAACAGGCCAGAGAGGAGAAAGTAAAAGAAAGCAAAGCTCTGCCTGCACAGAGGATAGGACTTGCTGCCTTTACTCACCTTCAGGGCTCTCGTATCTCAGAGACCTGTGTGCAGCTGCAGCCATTAGAGTCTGCAAGCATGAGTCACGTGGGGAGATAGAACAACTACCGAGGACTGAGTGTGGTGAGAGCTGGGTCCCTGGTGAACGTGCAGACAGCCACTCAGGCACAGAGGAAGGCTGTGAGATGTAGGCAGAGGAGAAAAGGCAGGTCAGGGAAAGGCATACAGGAAGGCTAGAGGTATCGAGAGCTCAGAGTGGGGCTTGCAGAAGTGATCTCTAAAGCATAATGTAAAGCAGTAAGTATTTTAGGTTTTACAGAGTGTGCAATCTCTGTGTTAGGGTTTTAGTCTAAGATGTCCCCTGAAGTACCATGTGTTCAGCACTGGGGCTTCCAGAAGATGAGAGGGTCAGGGTGCTTTATTCCCAAGTGGTGAATGTGCTCTCAGGAGGTGCACCCTTGTTGGAGGTGTTCGCTGAACGCTTGTGGTCAGTAGGGTGTATTCTTGTTGCTGGATCCTCTCTCCTTCCTCTCTCTGGCCACCATGAGCTGAGCGTCTTCCCTCTGCGGTGCTCATCCTCCATGCTGTTTCTTCCATGAGGCCAGCCCGCCACGGACTGAACCCTGGGAAATTGAGCCGAAAGAAATCTCTCTTTTTAAGCTGGAGATGTCAAGTATTTTTTTTCCCTAGAAGCAGGAAAATAACTGATACACCCTGCAGCTATTTAGCTCTGCCTTGTAAGGCAAAAGAAGTCACAGATACAAATAGATGGACCAGGCTTGTGCCTATAAATCTTCAACAAAAGGAAGTGGGAAGGATTTGCTGGTGGACTGTGTCTTGTAGACCCTTGGCTTAGAGAGCTGAAGCATGAGCTAAATGCAGGAGGTAGACAGAGGGACAAAACTAGAATGGAGCATGTTCTCCAAGGGTTGAACTGGGCTCCATCCTGTCCACTCTGAGACAAGAATGAGCTTTGACCAGGGAAGGAGCATAGAGAGCCCAGTCGGACAGTGTGTGAAAAGGTTCATTCTCGTGCTGGTGTGCAGTAGACCTTAGAGCAAACAGTGACTCCTGGGATGAAAAGGACAGGCCAAAGAGAATGGGACAAGATTGAGAATGTCCTATCTAGAAATAAGAGGGAGTACCCCATCTCTGGCTCAGTAAGAGTTGCACTAAACAGAACTAGGAGTGGCCTCTCAGCATCGAGGATCTTCCCAGACATCAGCTGGCATCTGCGGCCAGCTGGACTGTGTGATTCTTTGGGGGTATCTGCTTCAGGTGCTTTGAAGATTTCCTGCTCATCCTTGATCTCTGAAGGTTCACTATGATGTGTGAAGTATGCGCTTATTTCTATCCATTCTGACCACTCCAGTAGTAATTTCCTCTTATGTATGTTTTTCACAGTTGTGTGCTCCAAAATATTACATGGAAAATTCTAGAAATAACTCATAAATTCCAAGTTACATACCATTCTGAATAATGTAATGTAAGTGTTGGCTTGCCTGGAATTAGAATCACACCTTTCTCCAAGGTATCTGCACTCTATGTGCTACCTGTCTGATTGTCTCTTAGTAAGTTGTCTTGGTTATTAGAGGCACTATTGTGGTGTGGTAAAACTTGTGTTCATGTAGCACTTCTCTTACTTAATAGTGGCCCCACAGTAAAAAAGTAGTGATGCTATTGACTTCAGATATGTGAAAGAGAAGTCATAAAGTGCTTCTTTCAAGTGCAAGTGTTCTCAATTTAAGAAAAAATTGTATGTAGAATTTGCTGAGATCTATGTTATATTATTAAATTGCTCTGTTTTATTAGTAGTTGTTGTTCTCTTACTGTGACAAA
Source organism: Petromus typicus (assembly GCA_004026965.1). Taxonomy (NCBI): domain Eukaryota; kingdom Metazoa; phylum Chordata; class Mammalia; order Rodentia; family Petromuridae; genus Petromus; species Petromus typicus. The sequence continues at coordinate 18,408 of PVIR01018430.1, read as the reverse complement.
TTTATAAATTAAACTACATAATAGGTATGTATGTATAAGAAAAACAATATATACAGGACTTGGCTTCACATGTCTGCTGGAAGTCATAGAACTGTCTGATAAAGGGAGGTAGACAGAGGGACAGAACTAGAACGGAGCGTGTACAATTTATATGTACAAGTTTTTCTCTTCCTCGCTTTCTCCCTCTTTCCCTCCTTTTCTTTCTTCTTTCCTATTTTTCCTCTTTAATGGGGTTGGAACTCATGGCCTTGTCTATTCTAGCCCTGTAGCTGAGCTATAACCATAGACATTTTAATTTTGAGACAATATCATGCTAAGTTCCAGGCTTGCCTAAAACTTGTGATCCTCTTGCCTTGGCCTCCAAGTAGCTGGGATTACAGGCGGGCACTATGCCTCTGACTTTGCAATGCTTCTGTATGGAAGGACTCATGCATTGATTTTGGACATCCTTAGCCATTATTCTTCAAAGGCAGAAATCCTTTTATTCTTGTTTTTGAAGCAGTTATTAGATAAAAGTTGATAGCTTTCTAACTACCTTTACTTTATCTGATTTTCATTTTCATTTTTTAAAAAATTCCTTTGTCTCTCCTGCCTTCTGGAAAAACTTCTTCAATTCTGTCTTTTAGTTCATGAAGCTTGTTTGATTCCCGTAGCTCCAGAGTTCACCGAGTGTTTTAGTTTTTACATTTTAATGACATTGCTTATCAGGGCTGTTTCCTTAGTGGTTCTTTTTCTGCTCTACTTGATTTTTTTCCCCATGATTTCCTGTTCTTTTCAAGTGCATGTTACCCTTTGATTTATCTTTTAGGGTGTCTAAAATAGTCTTGTAAATGTCCAGCTCACATTTGCAGCTGGCCGTGTGCAGACAAATAATGTGTACACACCATGACCAACCAGAGCAAACCATGGCTAGTCATCCAGTGTGGCCTACCCTCATCAGGGTTAGCACACACAGGCAATGTGTCACTAGATGGTGGCATTTGTGATCCTTGAAATATCTGAGGCCTGAGGTTCATTTGAGGGTACTTACTTAGTGAGGCATTCAGACTTTGAGAGTTTGGCTTTGCTGAGTTTGATCAGAAAGACAGAAGATCTGATTTCTCTTTGGGCAGAGGTTTGTTTATCCTGAATTCAGATCCAGCAGCCCTATTAGTTTTGAACTGACTTTAACTATTTTTCCACATTTGGGCAGGGCCCCTTATGTGCCAGGAAAAGGGTACAATAACATGTTGTTAGGACTCTCTCAGGACCAGGAGCTGAACATTATTCGTTTTTCTTCCATCCACCTCCCTCTACCACCCTGTTCAATAAAAGTTTATTGATTTGCTTTGTAAAATGGATAGTTAATATGACTTATGTTATAAATAGTTTATATACCATGCTGTATATTCAGATGGGTGTTGTAACCTCTGTGGGAGCCTGTGTCCTCAAGGAGCATGTGGCTATTGCTCCAAAGGATGCAGGGACTCTGTTGAAATTGCTCCAGCCCATTATATAAGTCACAGAGGACTGTCCCATGTCAATCCAGTGGCCATATCACTCACTGCACATAGGCATTGTGTGGCCATGTCCACGCATGCACACATGAAGATGTATGAAGAATAAAAATGGAACATTATGACATAACATGTATGGTTTAGTATATGTTTATTTTATAAAAGAAAACATTACAAGGACCATTAACACATCAAACCGACCTCACTGCAATGTTTGCCACGCTCCTACTTCCTTTTCCTAAATCTCAGTTTAATAAAATGGCACTTGGCTTCCACTGAGCTTTCAAATTCTGTCAGTATTTGATAGGTCAACAGTAATAACTGCATGTTGACTTTGCAATATACTATTTTAACGATGTGTTAATACGTAGCAATCCCAGGACTGGACTTCCAGAACTGCTGTTTTATAATTATCAACTGACATGTTAAAACTAACCCCAGTGGTGAGAAAGCCAGTCACTGGCGATGCATCATTAGTCAAAGGGCTGTTGAATGTGTGACCGGCACACACAGGGGTGAGCTGGAAGTGAGCACTCCAGGACCTCTCAAACATCTAAAGAATAGCCTGTTTGCAAGGTCCTGGCTGAGCAGTCGGAGAGCAGCTTTATGAAGGGCGCTTGGCAGCACAAAGGCGAGCTGGGACACCCTGCAGGCAGCTCTCCGCGACCTGGAGACCAACCAGTGGGCTCTGTGGTTGGCCCTGAGTCTACACCAGACCAAAGTCAGGATGGAAACTCATTTTAAACTGCAGAGGGAAGCAGGTCAGAGAGTTGGATACAGGGAGAGGGAAAGAGAACACAGGAGGGACAAAACAGAATAGATACATAGGGGCTGGGGATTTGGCTCAGCGGCACCACTGCCCACCTTGCAAGCACAAGGTCATGAGTTTGATCCCCAGTGTTGTAAAAATAATCCAAAAAACAGAGATAGTGAGATAGTGTGAAAGAGAGACTTTTGGATAGAGAGAGAAAAAGGACAATAAAGAGTTTGTTGGAAGCTGACTTGGGGACACTGTCCTGGATTCCAGGTCCTGTGCCTCACACAGAATGCCAGGCCACATGTGGGTATAGGTACAGGCCCAGGAGCTGGCAGTGCTAAGGCAGCTCCGGTCTGGGTCGTGGTCTCCCCGATGGCTTTGCCTTCCCTTACTGAGTTCTGTGCCGAAGCACTCTGACCCACTGGCTTCTTTACCTTTTTCCTACTATGGGATGGATCCCCTAGTCCCAAGCATCTGGTCTGTTCTAAGGGAGATCTCTGTTTTCCTCAGAAAGTCTAGAAGCAAAACCTTCTAACTTCTTGGTCATTTTAAATGGCATCCCTTGAAAAGTTGAAGCCACTCAGGCTCTGAAAGGGGCTATTTTTCTGAGGAGGGCTTCAAGCCAGGACAAGGAAAAATGCAAAGGGCATGGGAAAGAATGCTGGTTCTGTATGACAGGACCTGAGGAAAACTAACTTCGAAGGAGGTAGATTTTGCCTCACAGCTGAGGTTTCAGTATGTGATTGTTTGCCACCATCGCCTTGGGCCTTGATAGTGAAGCTGTACATCATGGTGGGCAAGGCTGGGCGTGGATAATCCACCTGACTAGGGCATGTGGGGGCAAAGTTCTCACCTCATGGTGTCCAGGAGCAGAGAGTAAGGGCCTGGCCTGCACTGTCCCCTCAAGGGCACAGCCCCAGCAATATGACTTCTTTCCATTAGGTACCATCTCTTAAAGGCTCCACACTCAGCCCTTGGGTACACTGAAGATAAGTGTTCACAGAAATTCCACAGTGAGTTCCCAGAGGCTAACAGTGCCAGCCAGGCCTGCAGAACTGTCCTGACAAGGCAGAGAGCCACACACCTAGAACTGGTTTTCTAGAAGTATCCATGGGTGGTGCCGCGCCGAGCTTCACAAAGATGCTGTGGTCATTCTCTGCCTCCAAGTCCCATCCACACTCTCTAGTCCCATAGATATGAGAACAGCGTCTCCATTATCATAGCAACCGCCTGGCAACACCTATCTGTGTTGGCAAAGGGTGACAGGCCAGGGGGAGAGTTTGAAAAATGGCATACATCTTTTTTTCATTGGCTTAATGCTAGTTGTCCAAATATTTGTGTCATTTGAAGTATAAGCCAAAAAAAAATTTATTAGATTTAGAGTGCATTTTTATAATCCAGTACAAACTTCTGCTACAGCCCTTAATTTATCTGAAAATAATTTGACCAATAGAAATTGAAACTAGAAAGAGGCAAGTGTGTTTATTTCATGCACATGCATGTTGTGTACTTGGGATCCAGGGACACAACACAGTTTGTGCCCTGGTGAGACAACTCTTGAGATGGGCAGCACACAATGCACATGGAAAACAGCAAAATAATTCCAGGTTGTGACAAGTACTGGGGAAGCCACTGTGGTTGGAGTGCCTGGGGCACCTCTGTCTGAAGAATAATGCTTGGGCTGTAGCATTTTTGCAATATGCACCTAAATCAGTCATGGGAAGAATTGCACAGCGAGCGGGGACACTGCAAAGAGAGGGGGACCTTGCATGGGGCGGAAGTGGGTGATAGCGGGGGCCGCACAGGACAGAGGAGGGGGTGGCAGGTGCCACATCTGGGGGAAGGATCGGGAGGCAGGAATCGGTGCCTGAAGCTACTGAGGACCTTACGCAGGAGAGTGGTTGTGTTTTGGCTTGTGTTTTTATTATCTGTTTTCCAAGTCTTACCTTAGGTAGGGTGGGGAGAATACATCCCTGGGAGCCAGAGGAAAGAAGGGAGAAATTTAGGAAGTGCTATGGCTCTAATGTCTACGCCTCCTCAAAAGTCAGGTATTGAAACTGGGTCCTCAGTGCAGTGGTTTTGAGGGCGGGACATCTGGAAGGAGATCAGGCCAGGAAGTTGAGGCCTCCTCAATGCAATTACTCCCTTTTTAAAAAACCAAGTTAGGGCTAAGAGAGGCGAAAATGAAAAAAAAAAAAAAGGCACCAACTATGAAGCAGAGCAGCCCTCACCAAACACCCAGTCTGCTGGTGTCTTGACTTTGATTTCCCAGCCTTGAGGGCTGCGCTAAGTACATTCCCACTGTGTAGAAGCCACCTAAAGCTTTTGCTGATAGTCACTAACCAGCTAAGGCGCAAAGCCACAGCAGAGCTGCAGTGACAAGTCTGCAATTCGGTGTACGGGAATGGCAGAGATTAGGGAGAAGCCAACAAATTAGGGACGATTAGAGGCAGGACCAGTGGGACTTGTGGCTGAATGGACTAGGGACAGAAAGGGAAACTGAAGAAACAAAGATGAATTTGAGGTTCTGACAGCAGACACTAGCCGGTTAGTGATACCATTTGGTGATCTGAGGAAACCTCTGGGGTGGAGGGAGGCTGTGGGGAATTTGTTTTGTGAAAAATGGGAGTTTGAGGCACTTCATAGATGCTGTGCTACACAGACGCCCCTTCAGCACGGAGGTGCTCATTCTCCTCTTGCCAGGACTGGTGGCTTTCTGTAGCAAGTCTGTCCCCAAGCACCACCCTCTTGGAGTGGACTCGAGATCACACCCTGCCCATGATGTATGAGGCCTGGCATCCTTGCTCTTGTCTGGGGCAGCTCCATGGCGGGTCCACAGCCCCCTGTGGTCCTGCTGCCCCTTGGCCATGACTCATCTGCATTCATTTCAGTCATCACTAATTCTACGGTATTCTTGGGGTTGCTTCCTGGTGAACCTTTGTCTGCACATCTGTCTTAGAGATTGGCTTCTGGGGATCCAGACTAAGGCAGGTGACAGGACCAAGAATGGTCCTAGAAAGCAGAGCCTAAAATAAGATTGTGGAGCAGCAGTGAGTCAGCTGAGGAGGCAGGACCCTGTCATCTGGTTGAGCAGTGGAGAAGCCTCACTGAGACATTCAGAAGATGTAGAGAAAATGATATGACGAGGGAATGAAATTACATGGCTGTGGCCAAAAGTTAGCGATGTGAGGGAGGGAGAATAAACATGCCAAAAGGGGAAGTGTGAAAGTTAGAGAGCCATACTTTGATCACTGGAGACCAGAGAAAACGAAGGATCAGGTGAGACTTTAAGGAAGTTGCAGAGAAGGTTGGATTCTCAGCCCTAGCAGGCTGGTTAACTTCTGGTCCAGATTCTTATTAGCAAAGAGGGGGAGTTTGAAACTGGAATGGGGTTCCTTAGATCAGTGCCCTACACACTGCGGAGCCTCCTGTTCCTGAAGTCTTCCCAGCCGGCGGAAGTGTCTCCTCTGTGAGCACTACTGGAGACCTTCCATGGATCACACAGCTGCAGCTGAGGGCCAAAACACATCCTCTCTCTGCCTTCCTGGGCTTCAGCCTCTCAGAATCAGTCTCATCTACTTCCCGTTTGGTTACCGGACAGACAAGTAGGTCACAGCATAACCAGCTGGGGAAGAATGGATGTTGCTTGGTAACAAAAGACCATCACAGTTTTAAGTGAGTACCCCAAATGACATGCTGCACTAGATGTGGGATTCAAGGGTAATTCAACATGGTTCCAACCCAAGGAGTATGAGCACTGACCACAAGATGCATTCTTCCTATCTCCACAAAGAAGGGACAGAGCAGGCCACACGTCCAGGATAGACAACAGTATCATTGACCTCTTCCCCAGGGCTGTGTTGATGCTTTTACTCTTATAAAATAGCTTGGCTGTCTGGGAACTGGATGGTCCCTCCATAGATTCACCTTAAACCATTGCACTGTGACATGTTACAAGAGAAAAAAGCAAGGCGGGCCAAGTGAATGGAGGATGTAGTAAAGATGCGTGCACTGTGCAGACCTGAGCCCGAACCAGTGGCTCACACAGGAGGAGGCTTTGGTTGCAAAATGTCTTTTGCAAGTTGTGTGATCTTTAACATTATGTGTCATCTGGCCTGGGCCAAACGATGCCCGGAAATGTGTGAAATTGAGCACGTGGGTATTTCTCTCAGTGTTTCCAAAAGAGATTAGTGTTTGAATCAGTAAACAGAGAAGGAATCAGCCCTCACCAGGGTGGCCAGGCAGAATGCACTACACTGAGGGCCAGCATGGAACAGAAAGGCACAGAGAGGATGGCTTCTCGCCCACGGCTGCAGCTGTGAGATCTATGGAGGGTCTCACAGAGCTGGACATCCACCTTCTCCTGTCCTTGGGTGTCAGAGCTCAAACCTTAAAATCTGGTGAATTTTACCACCAGCTTTCCAGAGGCTCAATTACAGGATTTCCTGGCTTCTGTGACTATAAGAGTCGATTCCCAAGTTAATCTCCTCTTCTATGGATGTTTATTCTGTGGTATCTGTTTCTCTGGAGACCCCCGCATAATACAGGACTGTGTATATGAATGTCCTCAACTGGCCACCATAAGATTTCCTCTGTTCTTTCAGAACCTTGCCAAGTCTTTGGCAAGTGACTGACTCATGCATGGGCTGTGACAGCCTAATTGAGTATGACAGAAGTGGTACAGCTCCCACAGAGGTCCCTCTGCTTTCTCTCAGGGTATCTGCCACTGAGGCCACCACTGGGCCACAGGACAGCTGGATGGAGCCCTGGCTGTGGGCTGTAGTGCCACCAGACATCAGCTGCCACCTGTGCCAACATGTGATCTCCTGTTAATTCCAGGCTCTGCTTGCTCTCTGCGCCACCCCAGTGTAAGTGTGCTGTTCCCGCTGACCCTGCTCAAGTTGCCATCTGGACTGCTCTGGTGGCCGCCTTGTCCTCAGGCTTTCAACAGAGGCCATGTGTGAGTGGAGACTGAGTCGTATCAGGGCTCACATGGGAAGGGCAGAGGGCATGGTGTTGAAATGTCTCAGGTCTGGGTGATCCGAGTGAGGGGAGGGCACACTGAGAAACAGGGTGTGGGGCTGACGCGGGGCTCCCTCACCTAGTGCGCTGGAGGGGGAAGGGCACCATGAAGATGAATGTGTAGAGCTGCAGAAGCTGGGACAAAACGAGCAGCCGATGGAGAAACTGCCCCAAGAGGCCCCGCAAGTCACTGCTCAGCCACCAAAAACAGGGCCATTAAACCAAGCTGCCAGCTGAGTACAGAGCAGGGGACAAGAGCCAGGGGAGAGGCTGGAGCTCAATGAGTGAAGGTGTGAGGCAGCCTCTGGGGAGGGCGGCGCCATGGGCAGCGCCAGGTGCTGGCCCATGTGCACCGTAAGCAGACTGAGGCCTTCCACGGAGGGAGGGTGACAGCAAAGGATTCCAGCCCCACCCTTGTCATCTGTGTCCACGAGGTCAGTCAGACTCTCACAGGAAATCCTGACCTTTCCTTCTTAGAGCTTCATTCATTTCACTAATTAATCACTCATTACTAATTATTCATTTCTTATCATGGGGTCTCCAGGCTTGTCTGTCCAGCAGGGCTGTGTGAGCTGTTTATTCTTTTGTTCTTGACAGTTCTAGGAAGTGCATGGTCCCCAGCAGAAGCTCACTGGCCTTCTGCTAAAGGGGAGTAGGTCAGTTTCATCTCACAAATGAAACGCTGGGGGTCACCCCACATTTAAAGAAATTGTGTCAGAGCGGGCTGGCTGGAGATCAGAGCACTCCTCCGGAGGACAGCATTCTACCAGGTGTCAAGGCAGGTGGGTGACAGCTCTGGAGAATGGACATGAACTACAGGTTTCCTGCTGCCATGCTGTCAATATGTTTGAGCCCTGCAACTCACACAGGGAGGGGAGGGGAGGGGAGGGGAGTGCAATTCTGAGTCATGTGTTCCTGGTATTGAGAGGGCAGGAGCCTGACTGTGGGATTCAGAGCTGTGGCCTTTCGGGAGATGATTGGGATGAGACAGATCTGTCACAGTGGAGCCTCTGTGTCACCTCAGGACTAGAAGACCATCAACCCGTACAGCCCCTCAACCACGGGCTTTTACAACTGTAAGAAACCTCTTTAAAATTACCTGCTTCATAGTAATGAAAAATGAAGCACTCCAGGGGACTGCGGCTGGTATGTATCCAGTACCACCTCACCAGGGGACTTCTCTAGGCCCTTGGAGTAGGGAACCTGTAGTTCATGTCCATTCTCCAGAACACCGGACCTTTTTTTCCTGACGGCACATGGAGAGAGGACGCCCCCTCCTCAGCCCCGCTTTGACCACCCTGGTCCAGGCGAGGCCCAGATGGCATCCAAGTGACTGACTGTCCTGACTGGGGAGGTGTGCACCTGCCTGTGTCCCCAGGCCTGTGGGTGGATGTGTCTTGCCTCCTGGGCCTTTTCCTGTCACATGCCCCTCAGCACAGGTCACTCATGCCACACGGCACGGCTGCTCCACCAACGCAGTCCCAAGCTGGAGCCACAGACGTGCGTTTCAGCTGCCAGACTTTCATGCCCCACCCAAAGATGAGGCCTGAGACAGAACGATGTTACCAGTCACTCCAGGACAAGCAGTCACCTGCCAGAACTGCATCTACCAGGGACCTCGGACTTGGACCACAACTGCAGCAGGGTCCGGGCAGGCTGGTGACCCTGCAGCAGCGAGGGACACAGCCCCTCCGACCAGCCCCTGGGACTGGCTTTCATTTTTCACCCCAGACAGCTTAGAAGTGTTATGGAAAAACTTTTATTACACATGTTCAGCTTGCTTCCAATGAAATGATTAATTTCTCATGTATAATGGCATCCAATCTTCTTTTTTTTTTCAAAACCAGCACCAAAAAGTAAAACAAAAAATACCAGGGGTACAGAACATAATGTCAGTTAACTAATGAAAAATATATACATTTGACTCTGCAATGAAGAGAGAGAGCGAGCAATGGTATCGTATCATTGGCATTAAGGATCTTTTCCTGTTTGGGATCTTTTCCTGTTTGACGATTCCAAGCCATGGTTGACCAGGAGGGCTTCATTTGCACCAATAAAATAGCACCATAAGATCACAAGATGCTGGTGAGTGACACAGCTGCGTGACCACAGAGGTACAGTACTGGAGTGACAGTGTGGGGTGGAGTGAGAATGTCGTCATGGCCCGCGCCAGTAACAGGTGGTGAGCTGGGGGCTCCGCAGGGGCAGCGCCAGCCGAGCTAATGGAGCTCAGAGCCAGGGGGTGTTGGTAATCACTGAACTGTGCCCACTCTGAGGAAGTCCAGTCAGGGTGGGCAGGTGGAGGCTGGTTCCTGCCCCCTTGAGTGGACCTGCAGATGGAGCAGGGAGTGCCATGGCTGCCCAGCTCTGCCTGGTGGCTCTGCAGTGAACAAAGGACACGTTCTGGGCTGGAGAAAGCCCGTCCCCTGCAGGGGCTCCCCATCTCCCTCCTGACATTCTCTCAGCTTTCTCCACAGAGCACCGGAGGAGTGTTCTCAGCACTCATCCATTCAAGTGGAACCAAGTGAATTCCCTGCCATCCCTCCCGCTTCTCTGTTATGGGATACTGAAACTTAAAAAAAAAAAAAATCAAATCCAAACAGCACCAATCAATCAAGAAGCACCTGGAGGTCATCCCGTGGAACTGGCCCAGGGAAGAGCCTCAGTCCGAAACAAGGAAAGAGGAAATGTTTCTGCAGGCAGTCTCCAAACAAAAGCACCTAAGATACACACGCCAGGCTGGTGAGCGAGACGGGCCTCCAGGGTTCCTGCTCCCCCCGGCCGCGCCTCCTGGGCAGCCTGTGTCCGCCATCCACTGCACTTCCCACAAGGCCACTGTGCTCGTTTCTCTGGCTTTGCTGAGATGGAAGAGCTCTGGGCCGAGGGGGCTGTGAGAAAGAGCTTCATGTCTTCTGAGTGCCGTCCTTGCCTCACGGACAAAACAGGTCACTAGTGACAGCCATGGTACCAGGTACGATGAGGTCTGGGCTGGTGGAAGGCAGGGTGGGCATGCAGCTACTGTGGCGGTGTCCCTCCACTGGTCCCGGCCTTCCCTGCAGACCCCAGACCTCAGCTGTGTCCTCGGAGGCCCTAGGCATACTCTGCACTTCAGATAAAAGGCCAGAGTCCTTGCTGAGGTGCAAAGAGCTCTGTGGAGGGCCTTCCTGCCCCCGCCCAGAGCGAGGACTGCTCCCCCACAAACCTGTGCTGCGCTCACCTGTGTTAGGAAGCTGTCCTGTTGCTACAATTAGCGTGTGTCTCCTTTCACAGCACTCTGAAGAGAGGCTCTTCTGTTTTCCTGTGTAGTGGAGAGCTCTGCAAGGTCGAGACTGCCCAGACACCTGGAATGTTCTTCCGCAGGCGTGACACCTGTGTGGTGGTGCTGGCACTCTTGTTTATCTAGGCAGATTTTAGTTCTTAGGGAATAGACTTGCAAGGCAAGACCCAAGATGTGGAAAATATATGTATGTTCTTGCAGATGGGTGGAGAGGCAAAATGGTGGTGTTGGGAAGGTAGATTAAAAGCAGTGTCGGCTCTGGCAGTCCACTCTACCCAGAGATGCACCAACAGAGGCCTGCCGCCATCTCTCCTTCCATCCTGGGAATTAACGGCTTTCAGAAGAAAGTCACTTCTGACTTACAATGTCTTCTTTTCAGGACATGCCCCCAGGGCAGGAGGACAAAATTTTCTCTTTGACAACTGTCTGCCAGAGGGGTTCCTCTTTGAGGTAAGTGAATCTTAGAAACTACAATTATTTTGTGACTCATGCCTATTTTTTCCTTGCTGCAGAAAGCCATCCAGTGGCTGTTCACAATATATTAAGTACTAAGGGAGCTGTTAAGTCCACTCTCAAGTTCTAAGGAGCTGGATTTTGGGGGCATCCTTACTCAGCACTTCAGGGAGCCCGGCTGCAGGGCTGGTCTGTTCTCTGCTCACTAAATGCTGGGCTTCAGGCCTCTGGTCTGTGTGGAGCGCCTACTGGGCCGTGCGTCATGAGCTCGGTGGTGACGGTGGCTGGCGCATCTTGTTCGCGTAGAAATCCCTACAGGTCTGGCAGCAGCGCTGATACCACCGCATGTCCTGGCAGAGGTTCTTTTCTCTGATGACCCTGCAATACACTGTCCACTGGTCCCGTGTGCATTTGTAGGTCAGCGCGGCTAGGAGAACAATGGAAAGAGGGTACCTGGGTTAGGGAAAACAGGATCATGCCCCCGGCAGGACCATCATTGATGCCACTTTCCACGATTGGTTGTATCCTGTGGCCAGCTCAGCTGATAGGTCTGAGCCCAAGAACGCTACTCCGCTAGGTATGGAACATGTCTGCCCCACCTGCTCCTCCCCTTGCCCTATTCATGAGAGACCAGCTCAATAAGCTGGGCTTAGTCTCTTCTTGGGTGTCTCTCCAGGAGGCCCCAGCTGGATCCCCCAGATCCAGGCTGGTATGCTCACCAGACATCAAACCCACACGTGGTGGTCTACAGCTCCCTTCCAGGCCATCAGACCAGTGGCCTCATGATCTCCTCCACTTACCATGGGAGAAAACACCTTGCCCCCTAAAGACGCCTCACCCTTTCCTGTGATGTGGCTAGGTCACACTGTGAGCGAGAACGTGGTTTATCTAGTTTTCAGAGCCTCTCTGACCTCAACTGCTTCTTCAGAACTCACAGGGAAGGTCCCCCATGATTGGGTGTTTGTTGTCCTCTGCTCTACCTGACACCAGAAAATAACTCGTGCTGTTCCTGTGCTAGCTTTCAGCCCAAAACTCTCCCTGTCTCACAAACCAGCCTCCTTGTCCTTGCTGCCTGGGACTGATCTTCCTCCAGGTAGATCAGCCCTACTGACGCCTCTGCTCTTTACAAAACATTGCTGGTATTAATGCCCCATCAATTCTTTCTCCTCAAACCCCTCTCGTTACATAAAAATTCACTTATCTCACTTGGTGCTGAACTTCAATTGGAACCATATTTAAAATGGTCCTGTCACCAGCTCCTGCCGGACTGGACCATGAGCCTGAATGATGACCACACCTCCAGCCAGGAGGTGCACCCCTAAAATAATCAGAGACCCCTGAGACAGTTCCTAGACAGGACCCTAGGTGGAGCCGTGAGCCTGGTCACAGAGACTGGAGACCTCCCAAAACTTGTATCCAGTACATTCCAAAGAGGGCCTCTGTCAACTTTGATAAACTTGGAGATCTCTCACAGGGCCAGCCCAGCACTAGCCTCACCTGGGGGCCAACTCTTGCACAGTTGGTGAATCGTCCTCAAGCCCTCGTGGCTAGTCTCATGACCATTGCTGCAGGGGGGTGTCAGAGCCGAGAACTTGACGGGCCTGCAGAAAAGCCTCCGATGATTCTGCCTCACTGCAACCAGGCCAGTTAAAGTCCAAACTCTCTGGGCCTTGCTTTCCCTAGGGCAAAATAGGGCCCAAATCTGTGGTGTCCCACAAGACCCTGTGCCATTTGAAGAGCTGCTGCAAGATGGGCCGTCCTCATTCTACACCCTGCCCTGCTGGCATAATTCGACCTGTTTTACTAGCCAAAGACAGGTTTTCATAGCCCGTCACCATGCAAGAGCTCAGGTAACTGTTCTGGGGGAGGGTGAGTCTAGCTTGTGCTTGTCGCGCCTCATATGGTGGCCACTGGCCAATATTCTCGGGACCTACACTTTAATGTGGATGGCGGATGACCAGCCTTTCCTCCCTGCATGACAGCGCCCTTACCTTGCTCTCCCAGCCTACCCTTCTCCTCCAATCCCTTATCTGCACCTGAAGACCTTTCCACCGTCACTTCCACCAGCCCCACCTCCGCTGACCAGGCTGTCCTCAGGGACAGCACCTACTTACTCTGCCATAGTCTGGACCAGATTCCACCTCCCTGCAGTGTAGCTTAGTCTTCAGCCTCTGTCCCCAAGACTCTCCCTCACACATCTCCCATTCCGTGGGCTCGTAACCAGACTGCATATAATGCCACCCCAAGCCCCATGCCCTCACGGTGTCACGCACAGCTGCCTTCAGACAACTACCATGATCTCAGCCACTTTCCCCCACATAAAACCTGCTCCACGGCCAGCCAACACCTGTTTCAAAGGTCTTTCCAAACCCCCAGTGGGCACCGGGTGCTCTGACTCAGGACACCACCCCTCACCCAAAGATCCTGACACCTCACTTTCTTCCCTTGTTCTCAGAGCTCAGTCATTACACTGTACTATCTCAGCCAGAACTGCTAGCCCGGGCCCTGCTGAAACAACCCACAGGCCTGAAGCCTTTCAAGCTAATCCCCCTCTTCCGGGCTCCATTCCTCACACTGAATCCCTGCCGGATCTCAGTGCACTCCCCACTGAGCCCTGCTTCAGCCCTTGCACTAGCTCTCTCGCCCTTCGCTCCCCGCTCAAGCACCTACCTAAACAGCGACACATGCGCACCCCTGTGTATAGCAGCTCAGTTGCGATAGGCAAATCTTGGAAACAGCCTAAGTGCCCATCAACATGAGCCTGGATAAAGATGTAGTTCTTTTTATAAAATGGAGTATTACTCTGCCACATAGAATAAGAAATTTGAGTCATTTATACTCAAATGGATGTACCTTGAGGACATACTCATAAGTGAAATAAGACAGTTATGTAAATAAGCTCTAAAATGTATGATAGGTATTGTGAAATAGGAAGAAAATGTTCAAAACGAAAAGGGAAAAGGGGGGTAAGGGTAAGTATAGAAGGGAAAGAAAAAATCTGATGGTTAAAAAAAATAGAGGAAACACAGCTTATGTAGAGGGCAAAGGGTTGGTAGGGGTATGGGAAAAAAATGGGAAGATGTACCTGTACATGACACAAGTTCTCTGTGTGAAAGGCAATCATAATGTATGTAGAAAATGTAGCAATAAAATCAGTTTTTAAAAAATCGCAATGTCAATTGTTCCCTGCTGCCTCAACAGGGTTCTCCCTGAAAGCTGCCTGTGTGGGCTCTCTGGATCTACTCCCTGCCCTCCTCTCCCCCGTACAATCACCGACCTGGGGCTCCAGGAGACCTGCAGAGACTTCACGCCAGCAGAGCTCAGCTTGTTCACGTTCTTCACCCTCCGCCTGGCATGTTACCTGTTAATTCCCCTCCTGATGGGAATCGGAATTGCTGCCCTGTTGGCACTGGGGCAGGCAGCCTGAGAATCTCCGTCTACCATTTCTGAGCTCTCGCCAAACAGGTAGCTGAATGTTTCAAATAAAACTCTCTAATCTTCAGGCTCAACTGAGACCAAATAAAATCCACTGTGCTGTTGGCACAAAAAACCCTTAGCTCAGACTGCTCCCAAAATTCATCACCCCCTTGACCACCCAACTCTCTTTCACCATTTCTCTACAGCAAGAGTAAGAACTCTAACTTACAAGATCAAATTCATTTGCGGGTGTTTGGTGCATCTCAAAGGACCCTCAAAAGCAAGAGGTCAACTGTATGTAAGAAGCCCACATCTCTTCCAGGGTCCTGGTCACATGGACAGAAACCCTGCTCACAGGATGTTACTGGACGATGCTAAATAAGCTAATGGGGGCACAAGCCACGAGTCACCTCTGAGCCCCAAAGCTGCCCTCAGCTCTGACAGAGGTGCTGGGAAAGCTCCTGCATTTGGGCCCCGTGTGAGGGAAGGGAGCTTTGGGGAAGAATATATTTTTCAGTGATTTCTAGTTGGAAAGCAGAAAATGAAAATAATTCATCAAACCAATATTAAGTGCTCCTCTTCCTCTTGTCACACTACTGGCCTGGACCTGGACAGGTGAAGGGCCAGGTCCTGAGTGCCAAGGGCCCAACTGTGCCACCCAAACTACAGCCCTGCACTGTGTATTTGTCTTACCTGGGCATTCTCAGAGCATAGTCAGTCCTAAATTTCTCATTTCCAGAAAGAAGTGCTACCTTCGCCTTCCCCTTCCCCACACACAGGAATCCTCCCGCATTTCAGAGGGATTGTCTTCTGTGGGCAGAGGGGCCAGTGGAAGCAGCAGGACTGCATTTGAGAATGCAGTGAGCACATATCTCTTTCTCAATGGGTAAAATTCTGTCTCTGAATTGTCTGTTTTCCTGTTTTTTTTTTTTTTTTTTTTTTTTTTTTTTTTTAAAGTCAGCATCTCGCTAAGCTGATCAGGCATGACTCAAACTTGTGGTCCTCCTGCTTCAGCCTTCCGAATTCTCTTCTACAGAACTGACAAGTGTCAGCCTCTCCAAGGCTCAGTGAAGGCTATGAAGGTGGCGGCTGTCCGGGACTTACTGGCCAGGGGACACAGAGTCCCTGGAGACCAACCCCAAGGGAGCTACTCACCGAGGCGAGGCGAGGTGATGGTGTTCACGTTGATCTTGTCATTGCAGACCTCCTGGTGACACTGTCTGTAGGCTGCCGGCTTTGAGAGGGCGGGACACTCGCTGCCGTGACGCCCAGTGACCTTGTGCATGCACTGCACCACACGGGACTGCAGCCCCTTCCCACAGGTGGACGAGCACTGCAAAGACAAGCAGGGCAGCCTGGCTGGAGACGGGCTGCACTTGCCCTGTGCCTGGCTCCCAGATGTCAAATAGCACTTGCAACATCTTCAGGGCAATGATATTAGCTGTCCACTGGAAGACTGTCTTGCCATGCAGGGACTGCATGTTTTTGTCCTGTCCCCAAATTGATGTCACTTCCCTACCGGAAGTGGGATAGCATTAGGAGGACGGGGTTGGGGGGAGTGATCGGGTGAGGTGAAGTCATGATGATAGGACAGAGTTTGCACAGACCAGTGGCAAAGCAGCAGCCAGCTGGGATTAATAACAGCACCTCGGAGAGCGAGGAGCAGAGGCAGGAGCAGGCCTGTCCTTGGAATGCTGGTGTGGTGGGGACGCCAAGCGCTGGCTGGGTCGCGTGGTTTCCTATCCCCCATAGGAGTGGGACTGCACCTGTGCTGGAGGAAGAGCCTCATGCAGTGTGTGCGTGTGCATGTGCACGTGTGTGTGCACACAAGGGGGTCAGTGCAAGCTTAGTGGGAGATGGCGGTGGAACCATCATGCCCTAAGTCAGCAACGCCTACTCCCTTTCAAAGGGTCCGCTGTGACCTGTGACCCCCTGTGCTTTCTTGGCTGACAAGCACTGTCATGTTGAGCTTTCACTTTAGAAAGATAAACATCAAAGGTATGTTTTCCCCGAAGGGAAACCAATCTCTGAATCACAGGAGAGGTGGGCCAAAACCAAGTAGCTCCCTGCTGGTCCAGCATGTTCAAACCAGTACGGGCTGTGTCCCGCCAGGTGAAGCGACCTGTGCATCTCTGAAGAGTCCCCAGAGGCTGCTCATGTCCTTGAGAGGTCCTCATGCACTACATCCCTGACCTCAGGAGTTGGCACTAGAGAGCCTGGAGGTCTGAGGGGTCACAAGGAGGTCCCCATCGGAAGGGACACCTTACACTTAGGACAGGCGCAGAAACAGTATTTGCCTGAGAGGCTATCTCAGAGGAGCAGGGATCTGTGCCTGGAGCTGCTGTTACACTTTAACAATCTGATCTCTCAGACCATGCAGGGGGAACATGTTGACATCAGCATTTAAAAATTCTCTAGGTGGCTGCAGTGGGCAGTTGGAAGTGAGAGCCCCTGATTTAAACCCAGTTTCTGCCTGGTGCCGGGGGAGAATGCAAGGAGCTCTCTTTTTCCTCCTGCACACTAGTTGTATATTTATACACAGATAGTTACAGTTAAGCCAGAGTGATGCCCAGCCACAGCTTTGGCCACTGTTTTATATAGGTGACACGTGTAAATGGCAAAGACTTTCAGTCAAAATTGCTCTTACAAAAGAGTCGCTTCACAGCACAGATCCTCTCTCAGCCGAAAGGCGTACTTATAGAACTTGTAGTCTAAGTTCTGTTTGGGAAAATGCCACTCACCTGAATGACCATCATTAGGGCTCATTATGGATCTAATTGGGGGTCACCAGGCATTAAAAACCAGAATGGGAGAAGTCCGTCTGCTCCCAGTGTCTGGGCTCAAGGGCGCACTCAGGAGGGAAAGCTGGGCTCCTCCCCTTCTTTCCCTGAGAGGGGAGCAGAGAGGCTGGGCAGGTGGGTGGCCAGGGATCCCAGCTGGGGATCCGCCTGGCTGGGCTGAATCACCTCTGCTGGGAGTGCCAGGAAGGGCTTCCATTGTCTTCTGTGGTGTCCTTACTGCGTGTGGCCCTGGGCAAGGGCTGAGTCCTGAGGGGCTATCGCAACCAAGTGCAGAAATGACTACAGGGCAAGTCCCCAGCTTTCGAATGCATCCTTTCCTGTGTAACCTGACACAGCGAGCCGTACACAGAACAGCTGGCATGTTTAAAAGTCAGGGACTTGCTGCAAAGCACAGGCGTTGCGCGTGACCTGGAAAACTGACATCTCCCCTGAGGTCTCACTAGCTGTGGGCCCAAGGGAAAGGCTGGAGCTTGTGCTGTCTCCAGCACACGTGGCTGTTCCACGAAGGAGCAGTCCGACGCTGGCCACTGAACTTGGCAAAGGCCAGGTCTTGCCTAAGGTCTGAGCTGGGGCACAGCAAGGGAGACAGGCTCAGCTGCCCCACCCCACACCCGAGTTCCACCTGTCTGCATGAATTGCACTGCAGGACAGATTGCCCTGCAGGACAGATTTCGGACGGGAGGCCAGAGGTCAATCACCAAGTCACTGATTTGCTCTGCCACTTGCTTGTTAGCTTTCTTAGCTTGGATCACTTGCTTGTAATTTCCCAATTTATAAAAAGAACTGCTCCCTGCACTCAGGGAAGGGCGTCTCCAGATCCTTCCACAGGGACGTGTCCCATCTCCGTGCTCTCCAGCGCCCCCATGAGGGAGGGACAGGTGAGGCAGGGGTCAGTGCCCCACGGGGTTTACTTTTCTGGATCAAATTTTGCCATCTTAGCTGGAGGCCTACGGGTACCGTTCTCATGGCTAAAGCCTGCAAATGGCTTTGGTTCACTTGGGAGAACTTTTGCCAAGGTAGGAAGTCTAAGTAGCTTATTCCCCTGGGAGCAAGGGTGCCTCCGAGGGTTGCAGGAGAAGACAAAGGGCTGCCGAGAGCCGTGTGCAGAGGCCCTCCCCTTTCCGTTAGTGAAGCTGGGGCGGGCATCTATAAAACCATTTGATTTTTAGATTTTTTTTTTTTTTT
>PVIR01018429.1:0-33391 GCA_004026965.1 Petromus typicus | reverse complement strand
AAGGTTTCAATTTTTGACCATTTAGTATGATACTGGCTGAAGGTTTCTCGTAGATAGCTTTTATTAGCTTGAGATAGAGACCATCTATTCCGATCTTCTGTAGAGTTTTGAACATAAATGGGTGTTGTACTTTGTCAAACGCTTTTTCTGCATCAATTGAGATGACCATATGATTTTTGTCCTTAAGCCTGTTAATATATCTTGCTTATTTTTTTAAAATTATCTTTATTGGTACATTAAATATACACATCATGATTGCACTCCATAATGGGGATTTGTACCAGTATAAGACACAACTTAATTCTCATTTTTTCCCATAGCCCTACCCACCCTACCACCCCCCCATATACATAAAATTTGTTTCCTTACTTTTTTCTTACAATCTCAACATTTTCCCCTTTCACCCTATTTTACATTGAACATTTTCTATTGCACAATATATAACATACAATGCTAGGACTCATTTACATCTTTATTTTCTCATACCAGAGTAATCAATATACTTTTGAAAAGTTTTTAGTTTTCTACCATACTTCTAGTTCCTGAAGGAAATCTTACACTGTCAATATCATTACTTTTTAACATTTGTATTAATATAAATTGCATTCTCTGGAAGAGACAAAGAATATGTATTTTAAATTTTTGAGGGGCCGGGGATTTAGTTCAGTGGTTCCGGCGCCTGTCTTGCAAGTGCAAGGACCCAGGTTCGATTCCCCGGTAACCACATAACAATACTGGGTGTGGAGACTCACACCCAGCAGCAACCAGTACCACATACCACAATGCCGGGCGTGGTGGCTCACGCCTGTAATCCCAGCACTGGGGAGGCAGAGGCAGGAGGATTGGTGAGATGTGAGTTTGAGGCTGAGCTCAGGGCCAGCCTGAACCACAAAAGCAAGACCCTGTCTCAAAAAAAAAAAGAAAAAAAATTTTTTTGAACCATACAAAATAGTTTCCATAATGTTGTACAATTAATTTACATCGACATCAACAATACCTAAATTCCATTTATATTGCCTACATCCATTTCATAAATAAACATTTTTTTCTCACCTGAATGCTAGAAGGCTGCATACTTGATGTTTATATTTGTATTTCCCTAATAAGAAGGTTGCATATTCATTCTTTCATTTTCATTGGCTATGATGTTAACAATTGCAAAATCTATCGGTTCATATTTTGTTTACATTTTTGGCCCACTTCTATTCCCTGCTGATTTATTTTCGCTCAATTTAGTATCAGTTTATTTATACAATATTCTAATGTTTAATCTAGACCATGTGCAAAATTTATCTTTTTTGTTGTCATTATTGCTTGTAGAAATATTTAAATATGTGAGCCAGTTTAATTTTTACATAGTCAAATAGCTCTGCCTTTTATTTTGTACTTTGCAAGCTTGTTATTTTAGTCATAAAAGTTTCCCAAGCTTTTTGGCTTAATACTTTTCATTTAGAATTTTTAAATATGTATTATATCCCAGGATAGATACTTTCTAATATGGCATGAGGTCGATGCCTAACGTCTCCGTTTTGATGGAGAATCCGTTGTTCTGGCATCATGCATTCAACCTCCACTGCGTTGAGCATCACTTCCTTCATTTTTTAAGTTGTCACATGTTCTAGAGCCTGTTTTGTGCCACTGTATTCTATTTCTCTGGTTTCTTTGGGATTTTTGAAAAGCTGGTATTAAGCTGCTGTTATTACAGTGGAGTTGTACTGTATTTCAATATCTGGCCGAGAAAGTCCTTGCCTTCACAATTCTTATTCTAAAGCTGAAGGTCAGTATTGTACCCGGTCCTGATTTTTACATTCTTTACCTTTCCAAGTGGTTTGTACAAAAGGGAGCCAGTAAAGTGGCCGGCTCTTTCTGTAAAATCATTTTGTTTGAAAACCTGGCATGCTTTATGTATTGCTGGCTGAACCCTGATGGATGCAATAAGAGAACACAGAGGTAGCTGAATGCTCTCTTCATATATAAAAGACCTGGCACTCATTTTGCAGGCAAGAGATATTTAAAATAATTAATTTTCCAGGATATAATTTTCAATAGCAATAATGAATATAAAGTGTCTAAGAATAAATCTAGCAAAACATGTGAAAGACATTTATGGCAGATTTTTTTAAAATGTCCATAATGAGAAACATTTGATATATTAAAATTGAAGTAGACTGTACAGTGAAAAATAAAGAAATGACAAATCCCAGTCTGGATGATGAGCTCGGTCATTCCAATAATGTATAATAGTTTAGCACCTATGTAAAATAAATAAAGCACTGCTGCAGATCAAAAAGTAAAAATACAAGTAAACTAGTAGAATAATATCAAAAGACCATAAACATAAGACCAGTGTGTGAAAGGATGTGGAAATTAAAACCATGGTAAAGTATCTTTTCCATCCACTATATTGTACTTTTCAGTTTTAGTTTACAGTAATCATAATCATATTTTGGTGAGAAGATGCAGCTAATGAAATTTTAAGGTTGTACTTATGATTAAAATAATAGGGCTGTGTTCTAGGAAATTATAACAATTGTAACCTTGTATCCATTTGGTAGGGTTACCTCAAAATATCCAAGCAATGTTGATATTACTGTATGGATAAGTGGAAAAAAATGACAATTATAGTTGAAATTTTATCACACTTTTCTAAATTATTAATAGTTTGGCAAAACAAAAATAATGTTAAGGAGAAAAAGTTGAGCACCAGAATAATAAACAATGGGATATAATTAAATAATGAAAAATAAATTGTGTCCAGAAGCAACATGAATGCACCTTACAGACTCAAGACTCAGTGGCAGAGGACAGATGTAAATGATGTCCATTGCATGATGCTTATAAATGGTGCTAACCTATCAGTGGTGATAAAGAAGAAACTATGGAGATTATGTAAACATGTGGAGATGGAACAGTTTACTTTTGAGTGATCAGTAACTCACTGAAGAAATCAAGGAAAGCACAGCATCCTAGAATGCAGGATGCAGCAAAGCAAAGCAGTTCTAATGGGGAAGTTTCTAGCTATGAGCTTCATCAAAAATAATCATGAAGAGGTCAAATATAAAAACTCAGGATACATCTCAAGGGCTTAGACAAACTAGAACAAACTTAAATCAGACTCAGCAGAATAAATGAAGATCAGGCTGAAATTAATGAAATATAGACTAAAAGGACAATATAAAGGCTCAACGAGACAAAAATATGTTCTTTAAAAAGATAAACAAGGTTTATCAACCCTGAGTCAAACTAACTAAAGGAAAAACAAAAGGCTCAAGTCAATATGCAGATGAAAAAGAGGTTGTTATAACAGACAATGCTGAAATCTAGTGGATCATTAGAGTCTGTTTTGAAAACATATTTCAATAAATTGGAAAATCCAAAAATGTATAAATTTGGACACACATATGACTTAACACAGTTGACCTCTGAAGACAAAATAATATAAACAGATTAATAATAAGCAATGAGTTGAAGTAGTAATCCAAAATCTCTCAAAAAGAGAAAAGCCCAGGACCAGATGGGTTTCCTGCCAAATCTCACCAGATATATTTAAAGAGCAACTAATATCATTGTTCTTCCAACTCTTCCTTGAGATTAAAAGGAAAAGAACCAGGATCATCATGATACAAAAAAAAAAAAAAAAAAAAAAAAACTAAAGTCCAACATCCTTGATGAACTTAAATGCAAAAATTCATAATAAAATACTTGTAAATCAAGTCCAACAACCTAATAAATGGATTGATTTTATTTCATTTCAATGATGTAACTTAATATATCACATCAAAAGAATCAAAGATAAAACCACATGATCATCTCAACAGATACAGAAGTAGCCTTTGATAAAACTCAGCATCCCATTTTGATGATATTGGTTCTTGCTATCCAGGAGCAAGGTATGTATTTCCATTTTTTGATATCTTCTTCTATCTCCTTTTTCAGAGTCCTGTAGATTTCAGAATAGAGGTCTTTCACCTGCTTTGTCAGATTGATTTCTAGATATTTCATTTTTTGGGGGGGTGCTATTGTGAAAGGGCCTGACTTCTCAATTTCAATCTCAGTGTATCTACTGTTTGTGTATACAAAGGCTATTGATTTCTGAGCACTGACCTTGTATCCAGCTATGCTACTAAATTTGGCAATTAGGTCCAGAAGTTTGTCAGTTGAGTTTTTTGGATCCTCTATCGAGAATATCATGTCATAAGCAAATAATGACAATTTAGCTTCTTCTTTTCCTATTGTTATTCCTTTTATTTCTTTCTCCTGCCTACTTGCTATGGCTAATAGTTCCAATACTATACTGAACAGAAATGATGAGAGTGGACATCACTGTCTTGTTCTTGATCTTAGTGTGAAAAATTTTAGTTTTTGACCATTTAGTGTGATGCTGGCTGATGGTTTCTCATAAATAGCTTTTGTTAGTTTGAGATAGAGTTCATCTATTCCAATTTTCTGTAGGATTATGCTCCCACAAATGCTATATAGATTCAATGCAATCCTGATTGAAATTCCACCAGCATATTTCACAAATCTAGAGAAAAAATCCAAAATTTCATCTGGAACCAAAAAAGACCTAGAATAGTGAAAGCAATTCTAAGCAACAGAAACATAGTGGAGGGTATTATGATACCAAACCTGAAACTATACTATAAAGCCACTGTGATAAAAACTGCATGGTACTGGAAAAGTAACAGACCTAAATATCAGTGGAGTAGATTAGAAAATCCACAAACAACTCCAGATACACTGAGTCATCTTATATTTGACAAAGGAACCAAAAATCCTCAATAAAGGAAAGGCTCTTTTACAGATGGTTCTAGAAAACAGGGCTTTAACTTGCCAAAGACTAAAGTTAGACCTATCTCTTTCACCATGTACCAAGCTAAAATCAAAGTGGATTAGGGACCTAAATATTAAAACAGACACAGTAAACCTGTAGCAAAACAGGGTAGGTAAAACTCTTAAAGATATTGGCTTAGGGAAAGACTTCTTGAACCAAGCCTCTATAGCCTGAGAATTGGCAGAAGAAATCAACCAATGGGATCTTCTTCTATTAAAAAGCTTCCGCACAGCAAAGGAAATCATCAACAGAGTGAAAAGACAATTGACAATATGGGAAAGAATCTTTACCAGCTGTTCCTCAGACAAAGGGTCACTATCTAGAATATTAAAGAGCTTAGAAAATCAGCCCACACAAATTTAAAGACCCAGTTCAAAAATGGGCATCTGAAATGAATAGATACTTTTCAGAGGAAGAAGTAAGAGCAGCTAAGAACTATATGAAGAAATGCTCAACTTCACTGGTCATCTGAGAGAAGCAGATGAAAAAAACACTGAGATTTCATTTCACTCCACAAAGAATGGCTGCTATCTCAGAATTAACCAGCAATAAATGTTGGTGAGGCTGCAGAGAAAAAGGAACCCTTCTCCAATGTTTGTAGGAGTGTAGACACCTACAAGGTCTGTAGAAATCAGTGTGGAGATTCCTCAAAAATCTAGGATTGGAGGTCCCATTTGACCTGGCCATTGTTCTGCTAGGTATATACACAAAAGAATTAAAAGATTCATATCACAGTAACAAAAGTGCACCTATGTTTATAGCAGCTCAGTTTTTGATTGCTCAATCTTGGAAACAACCCAAATGTGCATCAACTGGACACTGGATAATGAAGATGTGGTTCTTTTATAGAATGGAGTATTATTCTGCCATTAAAATGATAAGATTGAGTCATTCATACTCAAATGGATGTGCCTTGAGGACATCCTCTTAAGTGAAATAAATAGGTTACAGATCTGTAAATATTGTATGGTTTCTCTGATGTGAGAAAAGGAGATGTAAATGAGTTCTAGTACACATAGTTGCTATTGTAAAATAGAAAATATTTAAAAGGAAAGAGGATGTACAGGTAAATAATGAGGGGAAAAAGAATGTGATAGTAACAAAAAATGAAACAAAGCTTATGTATTGGGGGGTGAGGGGTTGCAGGATGGATGGCGGAATGGGAAAAATGAGAATCAAGTCATGTCATATTCTGGTACAAACCCTCAATGTTGAATGTGATGATGATGTGTATTCGTAATGTATCAATAATGATTTGAATTTAAAAAAAAACTCAGCATCCCTTCATAATGCAAGTCCTGAATGAAACGGTATTGAAGGGTTGTATCTCACTATAAGAAGGACTGTGCATGACTTTGCATGCTGGGTGAAATAAACATGACTCAAAACGAGAAGAATCATGTCTTTCCCTAATATGGAGAAACTGAGCAAAGAGAGAGAAAGAAAAGACAGAAAGAGAGAAAGAAAGAAAGAAAGAAAGAAAGAAAGAAAGAGAGAAAGAAAGAGAGAGGAAGGAAGAGAGGAAGGAAGGATGGAAGGAAGAAAAAGGATAAAGAGGAAAGATGACATGAAAGCAGAAGGGAAGTTATTATTAGACAAGACGGAGGGAAGGAAGGGAGGAAATGTGGGATACAATGTAGGCTTAATGGTGGATGGCTCTGATCAAGCTATGTTAAATACATTTAGGAAAACACTGAATTTTTCATAAATCAAATATTTTATGCACAACTGAAATCTGATATTTTATAAAATTCAATATTGAGCCCAATATCTTATAAAATTCACAGACACTAGTAAAATGTACTTAAAGAGAAAAACCATTGTGGAAACAACACCTGTCACCGGTGGTCCACACAGATTCAGCACCTCTGTACCCCCTTGGCTCCCACAAACTCCCCACCTTATTCCATGAATGTGAACAGCACAGTCTACTCCAGGGCTCACAGTTGGAGGTGCATGAATCACACTATTTTTCAGATGTTGAGAAAGTAGAGGAGAGCAGCTCACGGTTATCTAACAATTTATGCCTGAACATAAACCCAAAAGTTTGACTGACATAAATTTTATTGGGATTTTTTTTATATTAATCTGACCCAGTGGACCAATGGATAGAACTCAATAAAAACAATGTCAAAAGCCTGACATCATTTAATTTTAAAACAAAGTTAATCAGTCTTTCTTTGGGGCTCTCTAACCCACCTTGTCTCTATCTTGATTACAGTATTTATTAAACTGTATTTTAATTATTTGTTTGCATCTTGGTATTTTCCATAAGGATTTTGGGTTTCAGAAGGTCAGGGATTTGGGTTTATTTATATTTTCACTCCAGGTACATAGAAGTGCACCTCTTGATACATTTTGTTGGAAGAATGGGAGGACGAAGTAGAGCTCACGATTTCCATCAGCAGGACTGTAGCATACTCTTCCTCCCTCTTTTTTGTTTCCTGCTTCTGCATGTCCATCTTCCCAACTTTAAATTCCACAGACATTCCCTGAGCTACCAGCTTCTCTTGTGGCTGAAGCTATAACCTTTTCAATACCCACTGGAGCTTCTGTCCCCACTTCAGTCCCCCAAATATGCACCAGACACAGTGCTCTGGAAACACTGAACAGCACATGGCACTTTTAGACTGAAATCCACCAATGCTGTCTAATCAAGCCTAGAATAAAAACCAGAGTCCTTAATGAGGCTTTAAAAATCTTACAGTGACTAGAACTTTGTACCTGTCTGAACTTCTGTCTCAGAACCTCTGAGCAGGCCTAGAATGCGCTGTACTGGTCGGAACCATCCCTGGCTCTGTCTTGCTGTGAGATCTCTGCCTCAGTCACCCTTCTGCTGAGAGAATATTGCTCACCACGCAAGCTAACTTTGTTCACTATCTCATCACCAGGTTTAATTATTTTTAAACATCTATCCTGATAGGGTATCTCTGTGGTTCACCATATATTTAATAAAAATGCTGCATTCTTCTAGTAACATACTCTGAGATACCAAGGACTGTGCTTAGAATCTGGCCTCCCAGTAATGAACAAGCAATAAATATTTAATGGTCACTTATTGAGAGGTGGACAGGAGGATGGATAGATCCTTAAGGGAAAGATGTCTTTCCCTGAAAACCATTCATTTCCAATGGACACAGAATCCAACCAATTTCACTCCAAAAGTTTCCCTACTCTGCCTTCCATTGCGAGGTATTTCAGAAGATCCTGCTGGTACTGGACTTTATCTGATAGGTGCTATTTGAACAATTCAGGAGGGAATAGAGAATCAGACATAGCCTTTAGCAGATGAAGGAGAGAAATTTGGAAACAAAATGGTAGTGAAAAGAAAATACCAATGGTACGTACTTTACAATTCTTACAGTTGTCCCTGACCATAAAGCTTTCCCCCAAGAAAGTAACAAAGGCATCTATTTTTCCTTTATTTTTATAAGGCTTTTAAAAAAACTAGCATGTCCAGGGCACAGTACCCTTTGTTACCTTTAGAACAGGCCATTTAAACTATCATTTATTACATCTTCCCTGACAACCCACAGTTATGGTTAGACTTGGCATGAAGCAATGGCAGAAAAGTCAGTGTCATCTTGTTGTAAGTGGCAGTCTGCCTGCAGAGACCTCTCGAATTTACCACAGTCTTGTGCTTCTGAAGTATACAAGGATGACCATCTGTGTGGTTTGCTCTGACTTAAAACTCAAAACAAACTTTTTTTTTTAAAATGATAGTAATTAAACTGAGAAAAAGGCCCTACGTGTCTAATATGAACCTTAGATGCACACTGGAAACTTAAAGAACCGTAATTTATCTAAAGTCACTACCAGACTGAGAAAGTGACCAGTAGCCGGGAGGTTTTTCAGAATGCACCTTCTAGAGCCAGGTTGCTTGGATCCAAACTTCACCAGCGAAAAGCACCCACTTAATCTCTGTGCCTTGTCTGCATGACCACGGTTCCTCTCTCCACCTGAGGCAGCCAGGTTTGCACGAGCAAATGTACATGGAACTTTTTGCATAGCAACTGTCACAGGTTCTTAGCTCCAGTTATGCCACTAAAAAAATTAAGGGAGTGAACAGAGTAATCTTTTATATCCTTTTTTCTCCCTAGAAACAACACCATTCCTACTTCATGCATTAGTTACAGACGGCTCCATGTCATGCCTGCCCTGGTCTTTTTCCAGAGCCAGAGGTTGCAGGGTCTGGGTCTGGGTGAAATGGTTCTTGCCTCACTCACCAGCAGCTGGAGTGAAATTCTAGCAGGCCCTGCAGCTCTGTGGCTGGTGAGCTTCCAGCAGCAGAGCCCCGCAGGAAGTAAACAAGTTCCACCCACTCTGACTTCCCTCTGCTTTATATCTGGGACTCACAGCCTCTCCTCAACTCCTGACAAACACCCTCATTGCACACAGTGGGTGATCTGACAGAAAAAACCACTGCTATGGAACATGATATATTTGCTGCAGACAACAAGGGTGGCCAAAGATGCAACTTCTCATGGTGGTTGAAGGGATCTAATTCTAAAGAACCCTTGGGAGAACCCAGTGTCTTTCACAAGGGAAAGGATGGCAAATTGCATCATTTTGATTCACACCTATGAATGATGTTTCTATTTAAATTAATGACGTAGCTATTTAAATTAATTCTTAAATATGAGAACTTTCAGCAGGAATCTGTATATTCATAAAATAATTCCTTGTAAAGTTAGTTACCCCCAACTTCACCTAGGCTTTCCTGTACTCCAGGGACACGGGCATGAACAGGATAGAGTCATTCCTGCTTATTGAACAGATCACAAGTCTTATAACATCCAAAACTTTGTAAAGCTAAAGTCATCCTTGGGTAACTTTCCCCACTACACACCTGAATCAAAATAGAGTTACACATCAGCTAAGGCTCGTCTCACCTGGATTTTCCTAAGCCCTCATGTCAGCCCACGTGTGACCTCGGTCACCTGCACATGCTAAGCTGTTACTTTCCCCTGTGAATGCCATCAGGCTATCCCCATGGCAGCTGGCACATTCCGAGGGACTCTTGCTGCAGACCCCTTGGCTCTAAGGCCTTTTGCGTACTCTCATGACCTCTCCAGTGGGAGCTTGACATTTTGCTTTTATTGATGAGGAAGTAGAACAGGATCCTTCCTTTTTCCACATCCTTCTCCATGGCAGTGGAAGAAGGGTAAGAGGGCTGTGGAAATGAGGAAGGAGCCTGCTGCCTCTGCTCCCTTCTTCACACACTCTCACATGCAGTGTGAGCAACAAACATATTTGGAAGCATTAACAAACACCAAAGCTAACTCACAGCTTACAATCAGTAAACGTCTATCATGATGAAATTCTGTGAGCGCAACTATTGTATATTGTTATCAGATGGTATACAGCATCTCCAACTCAGAAAGACTTAGTGTTTTGATGAGTTTCATGTTTTTCCTGCTTGCTACAAAGTGCTATGATAGATGCAGCCATTGTATTTAGGTTCAAGGTAAGACAGGAAAGAAAAAGCTGCTTCTAGTCATGTCCTCAAGTCAGAAAAGCAAATGTTATCAGATCTGATCTCTCTACCAACATATAACTTTTGTTTAAATATTTGATCAGAATTGAATATCATGAACTCTTAACAGGAAAAAAAGCTAGAAAGGGTCGAAGAGAACTTTTGTGTTAGTCTTAGATACCAATGATCAACTTAGCATCATTGTCAATGGGTATGGCTTAATTCTTTGGTGAATTCTCCTCTGAATTGTATGGTGTTTGGGAATATGCCTGGATCTATGTAGTAAAAAAAGAAAACATCCCCTCTTCAACTGTGACAATAAAAATGTTTTAAAATATTGCTAAGTAACATTTGAGGAAATGAAATTGCCCCTGTCTGAGAATTGCTGACCTACACCGATCTCAACCCACTTCTTGAATTGGAGGCATGGCTCTCATGGGGTGAAATGGAGTATCCAGGATGGAGGGAGACTAAAGAAGCAAATGCTAGACAAGAAAGTGCCAATGTGATGCCTCAAACACAGTCGTAGACATACATGTGGTTCCTACACTCTGCACAACTGTTCATTCATTCACAAATACGTGATTATCACTTGGGATAAATGGCATGAACAAAATGTCACTATGATGGACAGCTCTTTTTCCTTCAGATTGATTTTTTCATTTGTTTACATGTGGAATATAAATTACTTTGTTTAAATGCAATTAAGTCAAAACATATTCATTACCCACAACCAAAAGGTTAGCCTGGGATAAATCTGAATGTTAAAAAATCAAAGCAAAGGAGAACACCTTTGTAGGAAAGGTACATATAGCATCTAACAAAATCCAGAAAGCTAAGATAGGCCAAAACCCAAAGGAGCTAAATAGAATGGCTATGAAGTGTTAAAACTATCACTTATGAAAGTGGGAAAGTTGCTAAAAGCAAATCCACAGCCTCATCTGGACAAGATGATGTTGGTTAATGTAGCCCATAGTAGTCTGTATAGCAACGATCCTTGGGTCTGGGTGAAGAGAAGAGTTTTATATTCTACCCTACCTGAAATCCACAGGGTAGCATTAGACAGAACCCAAACCACAGGACACAAGTGGTGCAGGAGAGGAGGAGCTATTCCTAGGATCAACCTGCACATTTCACTAGGGGGTTAGAGGAGAATGAACTTGGTTCACATTTATCATTAGCCTAAATCTGTGCAGTAGTTAATGGGGACGTAAATTGGTATAGGTAGAAACGCACTTCCCGCTCCTAATTCTGGGGCATGAGCCATTTCAGACACAGAGATGGAAAATTTTCTGCAGTGAGGCTATGAAATCTGATATGAGAACGTTATTATCCCAGTGGGTAAAATGTGTTACCAAGAAGAGGATCAAAGGATAAGTCAGAACAAAGTAATAAAAACGTTAATGTGGTTGGCCTAGAGGAGGGAGGTATGTTTATCTGTGCCATTCTTAGCCAAGATTTTCTCCAATCCTCAGTGAAAAAAATTTAAATACCTTAATAGCATTATAATTATATATATACACCTTATATAATTTTATGTCTGTGTATTTATATATGGAGTTTCACATGTATTGGATTAAATAGGTGCCTGAATACCTGTATGTGTAACTGTCAAGATAGTTGTCACCCTAGTTTGATTTTTAACTTAGCCTGCTGTATTCCTTGCTAGACTGTAACTCCCATAAGAGCAGGGCTTGAAAACGCTCTGCATGTTAAGTAATTAAATCACTTATTTATGTGCGTATTATTCAAATCTTCTTCAATGCATAATTATCAGTCGCTCGATATCGTGCTTTGTACAGAGGACATGATACCAAGAAAACAAAATGAGAACAAGGAAACATGCAACAGATGCTGTTGCTTTCATAGCTTTTCACCTAAATCAAGTAAACATAAAATTTTGACTGAATGCAGATGAAAACCATGGTCAGCTGTGAGTCTGTGACTGAGCGATTTTACTTAATAAGGGATAGAAAATGCAGACAGTGATGAGAGGGGAGTCTCTCCGCTACAACTGTGTCTGAGACCGAGAGGACCTGTCCTCCGGGAATAGTCCATGGGGCCAAGGAGAAAAGGGAAAGTGGAAGGCAGACTGTGCCTTGCTGTGGGCCTTTGACACAGAGACACTTCCCTCTGTGAAATCACATCTCAGTTACTCTTAGGCTATGATCAGTCACAGGGTGTGGAAAAAAAAGTGAGGAAGGTTCTTTCTTCCACTCCCTTTCACAAGAAGAGGAACCACTTTGCATGGAATAAATATTTATAGACACAAAGAAAGTTGCTACATACTTGTATCTTTCCAGTATGGACACTGGGCCATGAACTGTAGCCTGTGTTTCCTGCACACAGCTTAGGATACATCAGGCCTGTTTGTCCACATCGTTCTCAGCTATGGGGTTCTCTTAATCATCAGTAATAAGAGAGGAGAAAAAACAGAAATGTAAAAGGGACCATTCCAGTTCAAAAGGGAAGTAAATTATGACATTTAAAAGCACCGACTCTGGAGCCAAATGACTTGGATTCGAATTCTGACTTAACACTTTACTAGGTATGGAACGGTAAGCCACCTCATTGGGCCTTATTTTCCCTGATCTGAAAATGAGCTAATAATAGTACCTTCCACATAGGATTGGTGAGATGATTAAATGAGTCAAGATGCATAAAGTGCTGAGAAAAGTGTCACTAAGATGACAATATAGATGTTTGTTCAATAACATAATACGGGTGGGTACATTGGAATGTTTTGTGGCAAGGAGCAAAACCACTTGCTTCTAAGAGGCTCTGATATATCCTTCTCTAGAGACTATTTCCTGTTGTGTTCGAGAAGAAAGGGCTTATATTTTATGCTCTAGACAGATTCCCTAAACATAGAAACTGAAGCAAGGAAAGTTACAAATATTTCTCCATACAATACAGAACACTTTTCACTTGCTTCTTTAACTTTGATGGCTCTGTAAACCCTTTCTAGTTTTTGAACTCGAGTCTTAATGATTTTTGAGAAGGTTGTAATCAAAGAATTAAGGGAACTATTTCCCAAATACACTCCTGTACATCGCCCCCATGTTAGGACCACCCTTTCTAGATGGAGCTTGCCATCAGACATCAAGCAAATTCAAACTAGTTATGTTAGGGACCACAGGAACGTGATGTTATGTCCATAACAAAACTGGAATTCATGGGACACAGAGTTGGGTTTTATCCTTCTGCCCAAGAAATCAAGTTCTAGATGCCTGCAGGGCATCACTATTCATCCTGTCTATTGGACTAATAGGAAAGTATCACTCATTTTACTGTAATTCCAGTGGTCTTCTCAGGGTGTTCTTAGCGTACTCAGTGCTTTACAAGAACACACAACATCTTCCTGAAAAACTTAAGACAATGCTTATCTAACTTTTCCTGGGGGAGAGAGAGAAAATGAGACAGAGCGTAAGAAAGAAAGGAAAAGAGAGAGAAAGGAGAAAGAGAGAGGGAGACAGAGATCTATATGTGCAGCTTGGCTGCAAACTGGCTTGTTTTCCCAACTGAGTTGAAGAAGGTGGTCTATGGCAAGACCAGGAGGGGGAAGGCAGGCTGCCAGCCGGAAAACACAAGCGACGGCTTCTCCCAATAGCTGTACGAAAATGGAAGGGTTGGTCTGGCACTGGGGCTTGGAGCCTCTTCATTTCAGAGAAAACGCAGGATGTTTCTGGGACTTAGAGAACTCGCAGAACTGTGTGGTTTGGGTGATTTTCCTAGCCTGTGTGAATGCACAATCTCTGGGGACTTTCCAAGACCAGGGCATGACTCTGAAGTCAAAGTTGGTTTGCCCTCAAAGAACACATGATTTTGGTGACTTAGAGGCCTCATGAAATGAAGGCAGAATGAGGCGATAACAGCAGTTTGACTGGCTGTTCATGCATGTTGGAAGGGAAAAAATTAGCTCATCCAAGTAAACTAGAACTCAGATTCCTTGGGGAGCCAGGGAGCAAATTACTAGGTCTGTGAAGTATGTCTATGGGGTTCACCAAAGAGAAGGCTAAAGGGTTTTGAGTCTCCTGGGGTTTGAATCTTCAGCCTTTCCAACAGAGGTCACACCTCAAAGAATTTGTGCCGGAGGTGAGGGAAGAAAGACATGTGGGTGGGGAGAGATGATTATGAGACAAGTGAAAACAGATGGAGCTGGGGCACCCCAATGCCTCACCTGCCTATTCTGTTGAGCAGAAGGAATCTCTTATGCCTGGCAGCAGCAGCACTGAGCTATAAAGACTGAAAACTTAATTGTTTTTAGTCAGATAATAAGACAGAAACAAAACATTGCCACTTCTGCAAGGGGAAGATTCCAATGGCGGGTGGTAGGAAGTCTAAAATGGAGGTCAAAGCTGCATGTAGGTTTTATGAAGATAAGCCATGTAAACAAAGGTCAACTTACTGAAATTGCTAACTACAAACTCCAGGCTGAAAGGCCTCTGGTGACATTTCCAAAACAAGGCACTGTGTATTCTGATCAGAACCAAACCCTGTTCCAATCTACAGTTTGAGGCTGGAACAGGGATTAGTTAGCTCTTACTGCATAATATACTGTTTCCAAACCTCCATCACCACTAATATTTATTACTTCTGATGATTCATGAGGCTTATGATTCTCTTCTGGCCAGACTGCTCTTCTGGTCAGGGTTGGTTTGGCTGAGGCTGGGTGGTCTAGGAAGGGATCACTCATATATCTAGTGGATGATGCAAAGTCAGTTGGGGATGTGGCAGTGGTGTAGCCACGTATCTTTCATTGCCCAGTACACTGGCTCAGGATCAGTCACATAGGACTGGTCCCAAGGTCTCCAGAGTACCTTCAGAGGGACAGCCCAATGTATGTCCATGTTTGGGGCATCAGCTTGAGTTTTATAGGTCAAAGTAAGTGACAGAGACAGTGCAAAGATAGTGTGGGAAGGCAAGTATCTACCGAAGACCACAGATGGAGAAAGGAAAATAATGTGTGTCTATTTTTATGACAAATCATAAGTGTCTTCTCCATTTTGTTGGTCTGTTTGCTTCTAACAGAGTTCCCCTCTCTGTCCATTTACAATTCCTGGCTTAAAGCACATTCTCTAGGAATCTCTTCACCTGTGTGATGGCTGTTCAGACCTTTGGTATGGGTTATTCATCAGCTTCTCACAGATGTCCAGGCAGAACTGAATTACATGAGCTTGACCAGCATGCTCTGATCCTTCTCCATGTAAGTAGAAATAAAATGGTGTGCCCACAATAGAGGTAAGTGGCGAGCTACTATTATATTTATTTCCAATAGGTGAACTATTAAAAGCCATCGCTTTTCTAAGAAGAATCTTTCTGCAATCTTTTGTTCTTTTGATTGAAACTTCATCAGCTTCTTGTTTGACAAAAATGACAAGTTGCCTGAAAGAGGAAACAAGAATTTGGATTTTGCTAATCCTAATTTCTATCAAACATCAGAAGAAAATAAACACTTTCTGCATAATGTTCTGTTCTTGTATTTTAGACTCGAATTTATCACTTAAAGGGGGGGGGAGAAATCTGTTTAGATGTTATCTTAAAAAAAGAAAAGAAAAGAAAAAGAAAACAGACAGTTAATTCATTCTCTTTAGATTTGTTGTTGTTATCTACCAGAGATTGAACTCAGGACCTTATACTTGTGAGGCAGCCACAGGAATGTATTAAGTATTTTGTAAAGATCAGTGGTATCTTGACTTTGACACTCAGTGTGGTAAAATAACATCCTGGAGAAGCAAAACGGGACAGAATACTTTAGGATCCTGACATTTGTCTGCCTCTGGTACAGAAGATGTACCCTGGAGTTGAAGTTTACCATCTCCCAAGTCTCACCCAGACCTTGAATTCTGGTTCTAAACCCTCTCGCTGAATTTCATGAAGACAGCCAGAATTTCTACTTCTATTACTAGGAAAGCTCTAGATTTGGAAGTACAAACATTCATGTTGGCCAGATACTCACTAGGTGTGTGATCTTGGGTCGATTAACTCTATTCTTTCTGCTTCTTTTACTTTATCTACAGTCCTTTGAAGAGTGGCTAGAAGCTTTAAATCCGAAAATAGGCATCAGTATACAAAATGAGGCCTAATGCTTAGAAAGTCCTCATTAAATGGCTATTTTATGCTATCTTCTTTCTTTCCTTTGTCTCCTTCTACATTGTTCCCATTTTCCTATTATGAGAAAAATGCAGACCAGAGCATACCCTTTAGAAAAGAAAAGAAAAAGCCATCCAGAGAAAGGTAACTTTGAATCATTCATTGCTTTGTCAATGCTTAGTCATGGTCAAGCATGTGCTTCCACCCCAGCCAATGAGACAGAGGGGAAATCTTTTCTTCCCATGATCCCACGACTAGTCAGGGCAGAGCCTGAATGTGAGCCCCAGGAATACAGATTTCAGAATCCGTATGATTTTTTTAAAAAAATAAAACTATTAGTTTTTCCTAGGTAACCTAATTCTTTCATTTTTCAAAATTATTTCTTGGGTGCCAATGGATACTAAGTGTGATGGTAAATGCTGTTCAGAGCAGAGCTGATAGAGGATCGCAGCAAGCAAGACAGTGGGTTTTGACTGGGAAACTAAGGCAGATTTGAGCTAAGTCTTGACTTTCATATTTCTAGGGTAAGATATTCTGCATGTTAGTTGAATAGTCAGTTGTGGTCCCTGTGTGGCTTAATGGGCAGTACTAGTGTTCCATTAGATCTAGTTCTCAAGTTTAGTGTAAAAACTCAAGCAAAGAGATATGGTAAAAGCACCCATATCAGAGCCTGGTGCATGATAGCTACTCAATAAATATTCATACAAAGACTTCCTGAAGAGGTAAGTCACTGTGCATAGAGATATTTTCAGAGGATTTGGGGGAGGAATAGAAATCAGGCTGAGAGCAAAGAGCAAGGAGAGGCCATGAGTAGTGAGAGGAGGTGGCCTGCACTGTTCGTTTTGGATGCAAGAGACAGCCTTGAAGTGCATTATCTAACTCTCAGAGGCCTGCGATTGATCCTGACCCTGATGTTATGACTTTGCTGCCATGGCTGAGTTTCCAGATATTTTAGAACCTCCATTTTTTTCATTTTAATCTCACAGAGATTAGAATGTCCTCCTCCATGAAGTGTGAGTACTGGATGGAATCATGTATGTGCGTACCATGTTGATGATACTGGATAGATGATGTATTTGATCAATACATTGTGGCTGGTAAGTTGACTGATAGCATGGAGGATAACAGATGGTAGAACAGATAAGCCACACTTTTTGGAATTCCAGAGTCTTTGTCAGAACTTGCTCTAACACCCCTTGTCCAGGGAGTTCTAGTTTTCTCATGATCTCAAAAAAAGTCCTGTGGACTTAAGGTCAGGGGGTCAAACCACCAGTATGTCATTATTTGTCAGGGCTTATTTGATTCTTGGAGTATTATTGAAATAGGTCTTTCATCTCAGTGACAAAGATGGCTAGGTTTTGCCAGAAGTAGGATGATCTTATCTCACAAAAGTTTTGTTCAGATTGAGAGCCACCCACACTAAGAAGGCAGGATGTTGAGGATACTTCCAGCAGTGCATCTTCCTTTGATAACATCAGAAGCCTTACATCCAGTATTTCACTTCCAGTGGGATCATGCCAGGCACAGTCTGATATACTTGCTTCCAGCCTATTCTCCATTCTGCCACTTTCATGATATACTGGTTTTCATGGCTTGTGGGTTTATCTGCCCAGACAGACTGAATTCTTCAATGACAGCTTTCCAGCTCAACTGTGAATTCCTAGTTTGGACAGAGTCATCTTTCCATAGATAATGTCTGAACAAATAAATTAATAAATATGAACAATCATCCCCAGAGCCCTGCTACTGAGAAAGGCTGATCAGGCTCCAGGGCACTGGCCTCTAGACAGAAGGGAGAAATACAGATATACAAGAAGATGAACACCCAGAGATGGATTGTCTCCACAAGACTGAAAAGGGGCAAATGATAAAAACCAAAGCCAGTTCAAAAAAAAGAAATACTGAGTTTTTCCGAAGAAGTGGGCACCGCTCAGTGACAAGGATCGATTTTCTCATGCTGTCTTGCATTTCCCACAAAGCAAAGGCCAGGAATCCTGGGCCTCGCGTGAGCAGAGAGCCAAACATGATGGAACTGAACACCAGAAAACTGAGGGAAACTCCTCCTGTGAATCTGACGAAGGCTGACAGATGTTTCTAAGAGTGAGAGTAGGGTGGGAAAGGGAGCAGAAGAGGTTGGGTTATGATACAAATCAACACCAGAATCATGGGCAAACAATGCTGAGTTCTAAGTGGAAATTCCCATCATGTTCCAGAGAGAGTAGTTTTTGCTTTTACCAGAGATCTTGTTTCCTTACACAAAATATCAGATCCTAGAATGTCTATTTCTATTTGCAGGAGTGGAAACACAAAGAAAAACTAAGGGAAGGAAGGAAGAAGGAAAGGAATGACAGGAAAGAAGGAAGACAGAAAGAATAAATTTCTACAAAGTAAGGCCCAGGGATGTGAGAGAAATCACAGCAGCTGAACCACTTTCCTCTTTGCTTTTTAATCTTACTTTAGATGTTCTCCTGGTAAAATCATTACAAAGGCCGTTTATTTTTAAAATTGAAAGATTGAGAAGAGTCATAATGAGATATTATGTGTAAAAGTTGCACATAAATTTCCTCTTGTCATATTTTGGGCTTTGCTAACGCATCCCCTTGGCAGGACGGAGGGAAGTTGATCGCTTTAGTATAGATTGTGTGTGCCTCAGAAATATTGCCCTAGGAGAGAGCTCCTGGGTGGCTGACTTGGCTCCATGCTGATTTAGAAATTAGCTGGGCTTTTATTGGCCACACTAAATTGTTCTCAGGGAAAAAAATACATTTTTATTACAGAACAAGGGACAGATGATTGAAGCAAGCCTGCCTTCTCCTCCGTTTGGAGCTGTGTTTTAGACTGTTAAGTATACTTTCTTCTCTGGGGTTCTTGCTTCTTCTTAATAGGGGCGTGCAATATCCACCGATAAAGAAATTACTTCGTTTCTTTCCTTGTCCCCAGGGAATTTCTTATCCTTAATAATGTTCTGTTTGAGTTCTCCTGAGTGTATGAGTGGGCAGGTTGAGGAAAATGGAGGCTCTGTGTGATATTTTTATCACAAGAATACTGAGGAAGAGATGCCTGGGATTTGTTCTTTAAGGAAGGGTCAGGGTGGCAGTGGATCTGGATAGGCTCCACAGCTAGCAATCACGGTAAAGCCACAAGACAAATGGTCACAGTATCCTTCCAAATGCCACCTCTGGCAGGGACCATGCACTGGACTTGCATATCGATGGAATCAAGAAGAATGGAGTCTGACAGTAAAGCAATTTGTAGACAATGGCCAAACAAACCCTTCCTTCTCTTGCTGACTTCCACCTCTGTTTTGCCACAGGAACTGGTTCTTCCTCAGTTCTAGAAAGGCAAGCATGCTCATGGAAGTGTTCATTGTCACCCTCCTATCTATCAGTGTCCCTGGTGTCCAGCAGCTT
The DNA here is from genome assembly GCA_004026965.1 of Petromus typicus. Classification (NCBI taxonomy): domain Eukaryota; kingdom Metazoa; phylum Chordata; class Mammalia; order Rodentia; family Petromuridae; genus Petromus; species Petromus typicus. The sequence goes on along the minus strand of PVIR01018429.1, from coordinate 13,578 downwards.
GCTGTTCAGAGTCTGTGCTGGGGATGCAGATTTACTGCCCTCTTCCCATAACAATAATATATCCAGATGGATGGAGGCACATAGCTATCTTCTAAAGTTTTCTAAAGATCATCTGCGTTTATTAAAACAGACAATCTTATGCAAGTAAATGAGGAGAGTAACAGAGTACTTAGAGTGTTTGAGGAACAGATTATTCAGCCAACTGAACCATCTCATTAACTCTTTCTTTGTAATTTTTGATTTATTTTCAATATATAATTGCATTTTCCTGCATTAATATTCAGAGTGATACAGCAATTAATATCTCAGACTTGAAATTAAGTCAGATCTGAATATGATATTTATCTTGCCACATTCCAGACCAAGGTCTTGGGGCAAATCACATGTTTTTTTCTGATCTTGTTTCCTCTGCTATCAGATGGAGATAATCACAAAGGAAAGATTTTTATGTAGTATATTTAATTTAAGATATATAAATTACATAAAATTTAGTTAAGTTAAACATATTTTATTAAATATATTTAAATATGAATATAAATATTTAACATATACTGATAGATTAACATGTGTTTAGCATGTGCTACAAAATATTTAATGTAAATCAGTACCATGCTTTGTACACAATACAAACTCATTAAACCTTGGCTGTTGTCATTACCCAGCATCAGGACTCCTTGGCTGAAAGGTAGATTTATTTCCCTCACAAGCTAAATCCTACAACAGAGCCAAGTCTCACAAGAAGTTAGTGGTTGAGCTAAGACAGAAAACATAACTTTTGATTACTTATCCTCCTCCGCTAAATTATAGACCGCACTGCCTTCTATTAAAATTAATTTTTGTTCCCTCTGAGTGGAGATTTAAATTTGTCATGCCTCCCTAAGCCACTGGACCCTGCGCCCAGCACTGCTTGTCCCTTCGGGAAGCCAGAGCTACTTGAGGTAATTAATCCACTACAGGCTCCCCTACCAAGACTGGGAAGGAAACACCAAACTCTCCCTGGCTTCATTCTAATTAGTACCAGAGAGCTGGAGAGAGGGAGAGGGAGAGAGCGTTCGGACGGGAAGGGGCCGAGCTAAGCGGGGTGTGGTTCCCATGTGTTCCCAATTATGACCACACAATGAAAATGTTTTCTTTCTGGGGCAAGCAAGCGAAATCTTGGAAAGATGAACTTTCTCCCCCTATCTGTACAATAATAACAATACCCCCAATTTGAAACTTTTTTCTTTCAGTCTTGGCACAGTTTGGCTTCCAAGTGATTTGGAAAGCATCCAAGCTTTGATGGCCTGTGCGTGACCCTTTTCTCCAAGGTCCACATCATGCATTCTGTATTAAGAATAAGCAAACATGCATTTGAGGCATACTGTGTTCCAGGATCTGCTCTAAGTGTTTTGTGTATGTCGACTAAAGTACAACTACCATCGACAACCCTAGCATTTGGCACTACTATTATTTCCATTGAAGAGATGAAGAAACTGAGGCCCAAAAAATTTACTTGGTGCAAAACTAATCACCTAATACTGGAGAAGCAGTAGGTCCAGACCAGTGCTGTCTGGACTCCAAGTGCAGGCTCACTCTCACTGTTTCACTCCTGTCACTCCCCTGCCTGGAAGGAGGAAGCAAAACAGAGCTGGCCCTGATCAAAAACTCCAAGAGCAGGAGACAAATATGAAGATGGGACTTTTGGGCGAGGAGGCCCTTGGGTTCCAGCCCATCCACTCTCTGTGCTGAGGCTGTGCCTTTCTGGTTCCGCACTTTTCTTTTCTGCTCCACTCAGGATCCAAACGCCTGTCATCACTGCCCTTGCTCACTTGGGTCCCTGCTGTGCTCTTCCCAGTGATTGACATACAGCCTCATTCTCTGCACACCTGATTTGGGTTCCATCTCTAGTCCATTCTTCCCTCAAGTGCTGACCCCCACATCTCCAGCTTTGGCCAGGACCTTGATCCTGGCTCCTAATTGCTCCCTCTGCTTTAGTCTAATGGTCAGACCTCGAACAGGCCTTTGGCTCAGATTCACAGTAGCCTGGGGCTCTGCAATGGGGGCCTGAATCCTTTCCCAGTCCCTGGAGCAGCCTGAGAAGACATCTGCAGAGAAGCATGCAAGGAGGCCACATCCACCTGTTGGCTATCAGAGGCGCAGATGAACTAACTTCCTGAGCTGGAGCGTCTGTCTCAGGTAAGGCTCTGCCAGCAAGACACCCTTAGGGCCTCTCTGCCATCTGCTAAAAGGCAAACATGGCTGGAAGGATGGAGAGGTGGATGGATCGGGTCTGACCTCTGGTTCCTTCCAAGGGTAGAATATTTGGATAGCGGAGTTTCGAGGCCCAGGGAAACCATCATTCCAGGAACAGCTGGCATAACTCGCACTGCTGGAGCAATTGATGGTTTTCAGGGGCAGAGATTAAGTTCGGGTCAGGAAGAGAGGCACAGGTCTGGATTCTCAGCAGTAATTTAGAGGTAATAGGCCTGAAGTGACCAAGCAGAAGGCAAGAACTATATGATCTGTGAGAGCTACTGATGGCAGAGATACTGCAGCACGCAGTTCCCAATATATGTACACAGTTCAATTCAAAGGTCTGGTCTTTCCCGAAAGAGGGAAAGATAATGAGAGATATATTCATCTCAGAGCAAGAGAAACAGGACCACAGCTCCCTGTATTGTCCATGCATATGCTTGAGTGTAAACTTATTAGTTCATTGATGTGACTTGAAGAGAGCCCAGAGAAAGAGTAGGTACATATTTTTATGTTCTGGATGCCTATTATAAGCGTTTGGCTGCATTGAATATATTCCTTTGTTTCTTAATGAAGTTTTCAGAAATTATGTGTGTAATACATATCTTTGTGTGTATTCTAAATCACATGCAAAACTAATTTTCACGCCCACTCTATGAAGATATCATTACTATAATTTTCCTTATTCAGTTTTATAAATGAAGAAACTGAAGGACAGGTAGCTAAGTGATCTGTCTGAGGCCCCCCTGCTAGTGTGGGATGTGTAGCACCGCACTGTGCTATACTGGCAGCCACAGACCGCCTACCTTTCACGTACCCAGCACTCTGCAGTACACCTCCCAATGGCCCCATGGAAGGAGAAGGCTGTCTACAACAAGCCATGCTCAAGGGTATAGTGGTGGGTAACTTGCCCACCACAGTAGACCAAGTTCTCTCTCCTGGAAATGGAAAATGGAGCCACAGAGTAAGTGCATGATGGGGGAATGTAAGGTAGAAATGGAGCAAGAGTGTCAAGAATTGACAGCCAGATGGGACACAGTCATGTGTACTTCAGAGGCAGAGGGATCGACAAGCCTTTGCAGAAGAGTGAGGGCCAGGTACATATTCAGGCAGAGGAAGCTGAAGAGTAGCATCTTCATTCTTCATTCAGGCTCATCCTTATTGCTCTGTGGCCAGAATAATATTCCTTCTTGTCCTTTGCTGCTCAGGTAACTGGTTGTATCTTTGATCGATTTTGGATGCTTTTCTTTTTCTTTAGTTAAAACAATCCTCGATTAAATGATGAGTTACTTTCCAAAAGGGGATGATAGTGTGAGTGAAGTTAGAAATATTAGTAATTGATAATGATAGTAATGGTAGTCTCTTGGAATATTTACCAGATGACAAGCGCACTACAACTGCTTTGTATGTACTCAGTCAGTTAATTCATATCATAAGCCTATGTAGTACATGCTATTGTTACTCTGATCTTAAATAGAAGGCAATTGGGATTTGCTAAGCTTGAGAAAATCACTTGTTCACCCCATAAGCATTCACTCAGTGTCTGCTGTGTGCCATTCATTCACCCAGGACTTGGAACACATTAACAAGCACAACGACAAAGACTATTTGCTCTCTGGAGGATTATGTTCCAGTGGAGAAGCAGAGAAACAAACAGTAGCCATAACCAATAGGTAACTGACTGAATATTAAATAGTGAGGCAGGCTATGCACATAGAAGAATGAAGGAGGGCTCCCTGAAGTGTCAGGTGTGTGCAGGTGCTGGATGGAAATTTTAAGCAAAGAGATCATTGTGTGTGTCATTGACAAAGAATGTTTGAGCAGAGGCTTGAAGGAACTGAAGGGAAAATCCATGGATATATCTCAGTGAACAACATTCCAAGCAGGAGAAAGCAAAGGGAAAGGCCCTGAGATCGAATTAGTAGCACAGAAGATAATGCAATTAGAATGGAAGGGCTAGTGGAAAGGTGATAGGACAAGAGGGGAGGCCAGAGAAGAACAAGAAGGGATCCTAGGGCTTCATGGCTGTCATATGGAACTCTTATTCACAGACGAACAGGAACCTATCAGAGTTTTGATGGTGTCCGTGGCTTCATCTGGCTGGTATCATGAAAGGGCTCCTTTGGCTGTGGCTCTGAGAAGAATGGAAACCAGGTTTGTAAAGTTATTTAAATATGCAACAGAACCGTAATTCAAATCGACTTTCACCTAAGTGTTGCATGTTGCTCCCTCACCAGTTTTCAAAGCTCCAAAGCAGTGAAAATCTACTGCAAACTGTTTCCCCGTCAGCATGATCTAGTACTTTTGTGTTTTTATTCTGACATGAGAAACTTCCATAGGTTTCTTTTACTAATGAGCTATTACTTGTTTTACATAAATAATAGTAAATATCACTTAATATTGATGAAGTATTTGCTTCTTACAGTATTGCTGCCATTGAGCCTATGTATTGTCTCATGTGATCCTCACAACAAAGTTATGAGGCTGTGTTGTATAGATGAAGATCCAAAGCTTGTAGTTTCTTTTCTCACCTTGGCTCCCAGGCACCTTGGCCACTTAATAATTGCCTTGGGATTACAATAGCTTTTCAAGCAATTCCTCACTGAGAAGTCTTCTAGCTCCTTAGCAATGAGAACTGAGCCACAGGCTTATCTTACTTAACTTCCATTTCTGGAACAGAATCTTGCATATGAAAAAAATAGTGTAATATATTTATTTTAGGTGATGTATTTATGTGAGCAATAAAGTTTAGCCAGGTTCTTTAGATCTTAGAGGCAGCTATTACTCCATGAGAAAGTTATTCTCATTCCATTGAGAGCAACAAAGCAATATCTTCATTTTGTAATGCTGGGATGCCACAGTGTTATGAAATTTCAAATGGGTAATAAATGTATACGTGCTGACCCACAAGTACATCCCATTAGGTGTAAAATCTCAGAATTATCCAGCAACAAATGTTGGCGAGGCTACTGGGAAGAAGGAACCCTTCTCCACTGTTGGTGGGAGTGTAGACTCGTACAACCCCTGTGGAGATCAGTTTGGAGATTCCTCAAAAAACTACAATTAGACGTGCCATTTCACCCTGCTATTCCTCTGCTAGGCATATACACCAAAGAATTAAAAGATTCCATGTCACAGTGACATATGTGCACCCATGTTTATAGCAGCACAGTTTGCGATTGCTAAATCTTATAAACAACCAAAATGTCCATCAACTGGAAACTGGATAAAAAAGTTGTGGTTCTTCTACAGAATGGAATATTATTCTGCCATAAAAATGATAAGATTGAATCATTTATACTTAAATGGATGTGCCTTAAGGACATCCTCATAAGTGAAATAAATAGGTCACAGATGTGTAAATATCATATCTTTTCTCTGGCATGAGAAAATGCAAATGCAAATGAGTTCTAGAATGTATGTTATATATTGTGAAATAGAAAATACTCAAAGCCAAATGGGGTGAAGGGCAAAATATAATGAAATTATAACAAAAAAGAAAAGAAAGGAAGCTTATGTATATGGGGGCGATGGGTGGTAGTGTGGGTAGGGCTATAGGAAAAAAATGAGAATTAAGTTGTGTCATATACTGGTACAAATTCTCATTGTTGAGTGCAATCCTGATGTGTACATGTAATATACCAATAAAGATTTCAGTTAAAAAAATCTTAACAGCTGCTCCCTTCTGTCAATGACGTACTCAATCTGGGTCTCATTTTCCTCAGTTGTAAGTGCAAATGCTATGAACATTGCAGTAATAATTCATACCAAGACTTCGGGCAATGTGTGACTCATAGTAGGTGTCTAGGCAATGTTATCATTTATTAGAGCATAAGCTTAGATTTCTTTCTTTAGCCTGAATATACTTAGCCAGATCTAAGCCAGACTGAGCTAACCTAATCTAGGATACAGATAATCCATGGCCTCCTCCACCTTCAGAAACACATCCCCTGAAAACTGTATCATTGGTGGGGAAGGCTCAATAATGGACCCTCAGGAAAAGGTAAATAAAAATATGATTATGACATTTTGTTTGCCAATGACTGAGCATAAATGCTGTGATTCTCCTTGACCAATTTCAGCATAACAAGGTAATAGTCTGAAGAGAGCTGCAAAGACACGTCCACACCTGCCTCTCACCAGCCGGTCCCAGCCAGCTTCACCACACCACTGTAGCTATCTTCCTTTTAGACTGGTTTTGCTCTTACCAATTCAGGTGGGAACATCAACCCAACATGTAAACTCAGTCTCCTCTCTGTTCCACACAGACTTTTATTTTCCATGTAAATGCATTGACTTTCACTTTATTTTAATATATACTTATGAAGATCTAGGCTTTTATATATATTGATTCATGTAGTCAATAATCATGTTTTTAGATAGAAATTTTGCACCTATTTTGTGGATGAGGAAACTGAGAGCCAAAGAGAGTAAGGAAGTTGCTTATGTTCATATAGCTAGTAAATGGCAAAGAGAAAATTCAAATCAACCTGTCTGGCTCTGGGTCCATTTCCTGATCTCTTCTGTCCAGACACAGAACTATGGTGGTCTCAGCCAGATCATTGCTCAAAAAAGAAACTCAGAGAATTTCATTGGTCCCTTTTAACAACACCCAGTACCCACTGTTGCTTTGGGCCAGTTTAGGAACTGTTCACCATGTGTTTCCTACCTTTGTGAGTTTTAACTTGCAGTCTATAGTAAGTCAGGTAGCACTGAAAGTACTTCCTTCTTCCCTCCTTTGGCCAGTATGCCAGATCACCACTCGCAGTATAAAGGTAGTGAAGCCCCTTCAGGAGTCAGCAACCCATGTGCTGCCCTCTGAGCTGAGGATCTGGGTCTCAGAAGCTGAGGTCTTTTATAAATATTGCTTTCTCATTTCCCACGGAAGACACCATTCCCAAGCTTTCCTCAGCTCGCCTCTCACAGGCCCACACCAGCCCCTGCTCTGGAGCTGGGCTTCCCAAGGTAGTTCTGACCCCCGGAACACAACAACTGCACAGCCATACGATAATCCAGAGGCCACAGAACAGAAGGGTTTCAGAGAGGCTTGGTATCCTGTGTCAAGCCCAGTGACCACCAGCTTCCTCCTTCTCTTTTCACATGGAAGAACAGAATTAATGGTCATGGCACCGATAGACGAAAGCCCTCAGATGATGCCTAGAGGCCCACAGAACAAGTTGACCCAAGTTACACAGCTAGCAACTCAAATTTAGGCGCATCATTCGCACATCTATCATGTGTTACAGTTGACCTGTCTTTGATCCTGAATCTACTCTGCTGACCCTTCTTCCCTCACCACTGTCCCTATTCCAGCTTGCTTTCTAGCTACAACTCTGTAAGCCATAGTCACTTCCATTACAGTCTCCTTAGTAAGTTACACTAAGGAGAAAACACGCTTTGTAGCAAATTGAGTGGCTTCTAACATTTAGAGGAGTCTCTAGTGATTAGAGAACCTCTTGTTACACAATTTCTTTACCTCTTCACTAAGCCACTAGCATTCTTGTCCATCACAAAGTGTAAACATAAGTCCAAGGAGTTTCTTAGTCTTTGACAGAGTGAGAGAAGAGGTCTCATCCTAAACATTGATCCTATACCAAAAAGATACAGTGGGCACTTCCACATACCCATCCCCAGGACTCAGTTCAACATGAGCCACTTGGAGGGGGGCCTGAAAACTCAAGGACCAGAAGCTTTTAAACCAAGCAGAAAGCAAACAAAACAAAATAACAGAGACACAGATGCAGACATGAATACATAAAGCAGACAAACACACACATGGGAGGCTCCCCATCCTGTTCCCAGAAGGCAGGCTCCCCAAGGCTGGACAGATGTTAGAGCAGAACTGACTTGCATGTTCCAAGTTGTGAAAATCTAGCAGCCAAGATTACTCTTAGAAAAACGGAGTAGAAGGAGAGAAAAGCTTTAATTCGAAAGTAGATTCTACACACATCAGCAGGGGGCTGGTCCCTCCCCCATTTCTCTGAGATCTGTTCTCATTGGGACATTTTTTATTACTTTTCCTCCAGCTATTGACTGAGATGAAAATGCACATAACCTTCATGGAGGTGGTACCCTTACCAGCCTGGTCCCTGATACAAAAAGAGAAGAGATGTGGGGGTAAATTCCCTCGTCACTCTGTGGATGGTGGTGATGGTTGTTTGGGAGAGACCAGTAGAGAATCATATCTTCACAATCCTGGGCTTCTGCTTTTATGAGAGCCATGTCAACAAATCTTGATGAATATACATTTATGGACTTCAAACTCAAATAATTATTGTCATTATTTTTCAAAAATTAGTTGCACAAGTCTACATTCCCACCAACAGTGGATAAGGTTTGGAGATTCTTCAAAAAACTACAATTAGAGGTGCCATTTGACCCTGCTATTCCTTTCTTAGGTGTATACACAAAAGAATTAAAAGATTCATATCACATTGACATATGTGCACCTATGTATATAGCAGCTCAGTTTGTGATTGTTAAATTTTAGGGAAAAAAAAGTCTTATCAATTGGAGATTGGATAAAAAAGTTGTGATTCTTCTACAAAATGGAGTATTACTCTGCCATAAAAAGTGATACAATTGAATCATATATATTAAAATGGATGTACCTTGAGGACATCCTCATAAGTGAAGTAGATAGATCATAGATGTGTAAATATTGTATCTTTTGTCTGGTATGAGAAAATGAAGATGCAAATGAGTTCTAGAATGTATGTTATATGTTATGAAATAGAAAATACTCAAAGCCAAATGGGGTGAAGGGGAAAACAATGAGATTATAACAAAAAAGAAAGGAAACAAAGCCTATATATATAGAGGTTGGAGTGGTAGGGAGGGTAAGGGTATGGGAAAAATGAGAATTCAGTTGTGTCATATACTGGTACAAATTCTCATTGTTGAGTACAATCATGATGTGTATATGTTATGTACCAATAAAGATTTCAATTAAAAAAATTAGTTGCAGTTTCTAATGACAATAATAAGGTTTACTTATTACTAAAGAAACAAAATAAAATCACATTGTGCTGGCATAATACTGATCTGATTTTTGTGTTTTACAGGTTGTTTGTATGTGAACAGATACTTTAGACAATTGTAAGTACAATTTGTGTTCTATTATTTATTGCCCTTTCTTTCATGTCATTTAAATGTTTACATATTTTCTATGCTTTAAGAGTCTTCTGAGGGACCAGTTTTTAGATGATATATAATTTACAAACTAATAAAAGTTCCACCATTCACTAATTCATTCATGTGTTATCAAATTTTTAGCTTGTACTATGAGCTACATGTTTTCTGTGAAGTTAAGTTTTGGTTGTAGTTAATCATGTCCTTTGGAAAGTTCCATTGTACAGAATTATAAATAAAAATAAAACTAATATTTTGTGACTTCTGTTACATATTTTCATGGCTCCATCCTTAGAAGTTTGTATTTATTTTCAAAGCAACATCATCATAAGAATGAACTAACCTCACAAGAATATTTTCAGCTGTGGATATTTCCAATAGTTTTTAAGTTTAATCAAATTTAAACATCTTTCCCAACCTCTATTCTTTATGTTATTAATATATTACTTATAAAAAGAACAAAGTGAAAGGCATAAATTGTACATGACTTCAAAGTATACTACAAAGTCATAGAAACTCAAACAGCATGCTATTGGCATAAAAATGGGCACATGGACCAATGGAAAAAAACAGAGAGTCCAGAAATATATCCAGGCATATGAAGTCAATTGATTTTGCAGCAAACATACAAGGAACATATTTTGAGGGAGAAGTCATTTTTTTTGTGAAAGGTGTTAAGAAAACTGGATAGTCATATACTGAAGAATGAAATTAGACCCTTACCTTACTATATACAAAACCCAACTCAAGACATTTAAATCTTGAAGCAATAAAAATACTATAAAATACAGAGCGAATGCTCTGTGATCTTAGTCTGAACAATGATTTTTTTTTTTTTTTTTTTTGGATAGGACATCAAAAACACAGACATAATACCAAAAGTAGAAAGTGGGGTTACATTAAATTAAAAATCTTCTGCACAGCAAAGGAAATGAATAACAGTGAAAAAACAACCTACAGAAAGAAGAAAAATGTTTGCAAAATATGTATCAAATATGAAATACATATACACACACATACACACACATATATGTGGAACTCAGACACAATATCAAGAAAATAAAAAACTTAGATAAAATGGACAAAAGATATGAATAGATATTTCTTCATAGAAGACATTCAAGTAACCAATAAAAATATGAAAAAATAATCCAATTTTGGCCAGGGATTTAGCTTAGTGGTTCTGGTACCTGTCTTGCAAGTGCAAGGACCCGGGTTCGATCCCCGGTAACCACATACAATACTGGGTGTGGAGACTCACACCCAGCAGCAATCAGTATCACATACCACAGTGCCAAGTGTGGTGGCTCACGCCTATAATCCCAGCACTGAAGAGGCAGAGGCAGAGGCAGGAGGATTGCTGTGATGTGAGTTTGAGGCTGAGCTCAGGGCCAGCCTGAACCACAAAGCAAGAAACCTGTCTCAAAATAAATAAATAATAGAAAATGCTCAATGTAAAATAGGGTGAAGGGGAAAAATGTTGAGATTGTAACAAAAAAGTAAGGAAACAAATTTTATGTATATGGGGGGTGGTAGGGTGGGTAAGGCTATGGGAAAAAATGAGAATTAAGTTGTGTCTTATACAGGTACAAATCCCCATTATGGAGTGCAATCATGATGTGTATATTTAATGTACCAATAAAGATTTTTAAAAAAAGGAATGAAATCTTGCATTTGGTACACCTTAGATAAACCTATAGGACACTGTTATGTGAAAAAAGTCAAGTCCACAAAGATAAATATGGTATGATCTTAGAAAGTTGAATTCATGGAAGTACAGAGTAGCATGGTGACTATAAGAGGATGATATGGATGAGGAAAGAACGGATCCAAGGGTGTTAATCAATGGACAGGCAGTCACAATTAGCTAGGAAGGATAGATTTAAGGGATCTGGTGGCTGGACAGCATTACAAGTAGTCAATGGTGACATATTGTATTCTTGAAAAACACAAAGAAATAATATGAAATATTCTCAAACACAACTGATAATTCTATACACATAATTTGTTAATTTTAGCTAGATTGAACTAATCCATAATATATGCATATGCATCTATACCTTATTTTGAAATATATTATACATGATATATAGGTATAATTTTATCTGCCAACTTAAAAAATTAAAAAGAAAATAAAACTGTTCTAAAACTATGTAGGCAAGATTAAAAACCTAACATTCACTGTCTTGATTATAGGCAAAAGAGCTCCAATTTATTCTACAAATTCCAGAGTTCTACCCAGATAAAGTGGAATTTCGACCAGCCCAGAAGAAGATGCTTGGAGTTAATGATGATTTTCCCTGCTGGATTAGGGTTTGATGTGTTGGTTAAATAACAATTATCATGTTGTTGAATGTCGGGTAGGTAGTTCTTAAAAACGCTGTTAAGATCCCCTTGTCTAAAGATGTAAGTCTTTTTTTTTTTTAAATCTTTATTGGTACATTAAATATACACATCATGATTGCACTCCATCATGGGGATTTGTACCTGTATAAGACACAACTTAATTCTCATTTTTTCCCATAGCCCTACCCACCCTACCACCCCCCCATATACATAAAATTTGTTTCCTTTCTTTTTTTTACAATCTCAACATTTCCACCCCTTCACCCTATTTTACATTGAGCATTTTCTATTTCACAATACGTAACATACAATGCTAGGACTCATTTACATCTTTATTTTCTTATACCAGAGAAAAGATGCTATATGTACCTATCTGTGACCTATTTATTTCACTTATGAGGATATGCTCAAGGTACGTCCATTTAAGTAGAAATGATTCAAACTTATCATTTTTTATGGCAGAGTAATACTCCATTCTGTAGAAGAACCACAGCTTTTTTATCCAGTCTCCAGTTGACGGGCATTTGGGTTGTTTCCAAGATGTAGCAACCACAAATTGGGCTGCTATAAACATGGGTGCACATATGACACTGTGATATGAGTCTTTTAATTCTTGTGTGTATATACCTAGCAGGGCAATGGCCGGGTCAAATGGCACCTCCAATCCTAGCTTTTTGAGGATTCTCCAAACTGATTTCCACAGGGGTTATACGAGTCTACAGTCCCACCAACAGTGGAGAAGGGTTTCTTCTTCTCCGCAGCCTCACCAACATTTGCTATTGGCTGATACTGAAATGGCCGCCATTCTATGTGGAGTGAGATGAAATCTCATTGTTGTTTTCATCTGCATCTCTTGAATGACTAATGATGTTGAGCATTTCTTCATATGCTTCTTAGCTGCTCTAACTCTTTCCTCTGAAAAATTTCTATTCATTTCAGATGCCGATTTTTGAATTAGGTCGTTAAATATGGGTGGGCTGATTTTTTTGAGCTCTTTATATATTCTAGATAGTAGCCTTTTATCTGAGGAACAGCTGGCAAAGATTTTTTCCCACATTGTTGGTTGCCTTTTGGCTCTGTTGGTGGTTTCCTTTGCTGTGCAGAAGCTTTTTAAAATAATGAGGTCACATTTGTTGATTTCTTTCACCAATTCCTGTGCTATAGAAGTTTTGTTCATGAAGTCTTTCCCTAAGCCAATGTCTTTGAGGGTTTTACCTAACCTCTTTTGCAGAAGGTTTAGAGTGTCTGTTTTAATATTTAGGTCTCTTATCCACTTTGATTTTAGTTTGGAACACGGTGGAAGAGTTAGATCTAGTTTTAGTCTTTGGCAAGTTGAAACCCAGTTTTTCCAGCACCATTTGTTAAAGAGGCTATCTTTCCTCCATTGAGGATTTTTGGCTCCTTTGTCAAAGATGAGGTGGCTCAGTGTGTCTGGAGTAGTTTCTGGATCTTCTAGTCTACTCCATTGATCCTTGGGTCTGTTACTTTGCCAGTACCACACAGTTTTTATCACAGTGGCTTTATAGTATACTTTCAGGTTCAGAATTGTGATACCCCCTACCATGTCCCTGTTGCTTAGAACTGTTTTGGCTATTCTAGGTCTTTTGTGGTTCCAGATGAAAGTTTGAATTTTTTTCTCTATATCTGTGAAATATGTTGTTGGGATTTCAATCAGGATTGTGTTGAATGTGTAGAGTAGTTTTGGGAGTATAGCCATTTTGACAATATTGGTTCTTCCTACCCAGGAGCAAGGTATGTCTTTCCATTTTTTGATATCATCTTCTATCTCCTTTTTCAGAGTGCTATAGTTTTCAGAGTAGAGGTCTTTCACCTCCTTTGTTAGATTGATTCCTAAGTATTTTATTTTTT
>PVIR01018428.1:0-33436 GCA_004026965.1 Petromus typicus | reverse complement strand
GTCCTCTGCACCCCACATGCTGAGTGGGCTGGGCCCACCCCAGGTCTCTGCATGCTACCCAGCTCGGGCCTCCATGGTGCGGCCCTCTGTGTGTCATCCATCCTAGAGTGCAGCAGGGTTAGGAGGCAGCAAGCACACCACAGGGGCCATAGGGGATAGGTATGCGACTCCCCTGACTGAACCCTACTTTGTACCCCCCGTACCTCATCTCTTAGTTCAACCTTCACCTGTCCCAACACAGGTGTGGTCAGTAAGTGGGAGACAGCATAAGACCCCAGAGATGGCCACATCCCAAGCCCTGGACCTGAAATACGTCACCTTATAGGGCAGAGGACTCTGTGGTGTTGTGAGATGAAGAATCCTGAGGTGAGGAGATGACCTCGGTGATCTGGTAGCCCAAGACCATCATGAGGGTCCTTCAGAGAAAGAAGTCAGGGATAGAAGAAGAGACTAAATACTCTGAATGTTGTTTAAGCTGCTAAGTCTATGGCTTAAACTAGGACTTCAAGAGGAAACTCGTGCACACCGTGTGCACAGAGAGGATCCTGAAGACAGAGTCCTGCAGGGACTGCCCAGAGGAAAACAGCAAGCAAGTGGCACAGCCTGGATTCAGACACCAGCCTCTTCCAGCACGAAAGTCCTGGGTTGGGAACCTCATCTGGAAGAGATTAGGGATAACCCGGACTAAGTGAAAACCTGGAGGTTTCTCCATAGCACAATGGATAGCGCATTGGACTTCTAAGTGTCTCCCTGGAATGTCTCAGGTATCTGGGGCCTTAGATATGAGGGACTTCAAATGCATCTTAGATGTGAGGGACTCAACCCTCACCAGAGTGAGTCCCCATCGTCATAGGGGTTCAAGAGACAGGACAATCTTTCACTTAAGTGTTCTAAAGGAGACTTCTCTGTCAAAGACTGACTCCTGGACGATGATCTCCAAGTCACTGAATAGCAGAAGCCTTCTACCAGAAAAGAATTCCTCACTCTGGTTAATCCCTAATTAACTCAGTCTGGATCAAAGGGAAGCTCCTCCTGGCAGGAGCCCCACCCCACCCCCACCAAGGGCCCCACGGAGCAGGATTTGGACGCACTTCCTGGTGGCTTTCTGAAGTCCCTCACATCTAAGGGCCCCCGATACCTGAGACATTCCAGAGAGACACAGGGAACATGTGGACCTCCAGGGAGTCCAGAAGAGGGTGGGAGCCAAGGAAGGTTTAAGAGCCTGTCAGAGTTGCTACTAACAATTTTTAGTTACTTAATCCTCCGAGAGCTTTGACAGGTCCCCATAACTTAGGGTTTATTTGCTTTCTCTTGAATGTCACATATAATTCTTGTCGAAATGTTTATTTGCCTAATGCAACTTTTAGTGCCTGGGTAATTTATTCCCCCTATTTGTCAGCCAGGAGGAAGGAAGACTACTCTTAGCCTCTGGTTCAATCATGGTAAGTAATACCACAGCCCCCAGCCTTTCATTCCCATCACAGGATGGGGAGCCACAGCAGCCACACACCTATCCCTGAACACGGCGGAGTCCACCACACTTCAGCCTCCTGCCACTCCCACACAGCTTGCAGGCTCGCTTCAGTCCAGAAACAGGAGCTCCGTTTTCTCCCAGAAGACCAGCCAATGACAGAGTGAATTTTATCACCACAAGCCCCTGGGAGAAACAAAAATCAATTCTCTGGATGCAATGTCATTTCCAAATCCAATCAATTCCATCAGCTGTGCAGGAATTCAATTCCGCCAACACTAATTGAGCACCTACTATGTGCTAGAGCCTTCTACTGGGGATTCAGCAATAAATAAGTGGGAGTTCTTGCCCTAAAGACACTAAGAGATCGGGAGATTCACTAACAAGATGATGGCGAAGCAGTTGAGGCTATAATAGGGAAAGTGATGGTGAGCTGGGGGAAGGAGGTGATCCCTGCCCTGGGAGCCAGAGGAGACAGTAGAGACCATGTGGGATACAGCCTTAAGGGTCCCAGAGGAGTGGGGAGGGCAGGGTGAGGAGAGTTCATGGTAAGGAAAGGCAGGTCAGTCTTGTATACAGGCCAGGAAGGGCCTGCTACTCAAGGCCCGCATCATTCGTTAGGCCATCATTTGAGTTTGAAGATGCTAAACTAGGACAAAACTGAAGCCGGATGTGCTGAGTCACCTCCAGGGTCTTTGCAATCCCACAGGAGGGAGGTGGCAAGCTGATCCCGGGCAGGATGATGAGGGCACAGCATGCACTGCTGGGCTCTGCCAGCTGGACATGGCTGGGAGTGAGGTGTGAGGGGAAGGGGGAAGGGCGGATGGTCATGAACACACCCCGTGAATGGGGCGTTAACAGAGACCAGATTTGGGGCCAGAAGACAGCATCTGGACACGGCGGCCTACAGGGCCTAGAAACACTCTGGGGAGGAGAGGACCTAGCGGTTGTTGGAATAAAGGTGAGGAGAGGGCATCTCAGGGCCTCACTGGGGACCCAGAGCTGGGCAGAGACACAGGGGTTTTTCCACTCAGCCCTTTTGCCCTAGCCCTGTTTCTCGGGGGTCCATAGAGCCACTTGCTTTCTTAAGAGACTCACCTAGTCCAGACCCAGATGCCTGGATGGGTGAGCTGTGGTCAGCACATAGGAGACCCAAGAGCAGAGCCAGGACCACCCAGCAAGAGTGCAGAGGGGAGTTCTTGCTTCTAGAAACTTCTGAAGGGTCCAGGGCACACTGGGGTCTCAGTGGAGTGACTAGAATGCGGCAAGGGGTGTGAACAGACCACACTGGGGAGTGACAGTTCCAGAAGACACACTGACCAGGTAGGGGTGGGGCTTGTGATCTGGTCATTCACAGCACAGATAAGAATCAGGTTGGATCGAGTTCAGGTCCTGACTCTGCTATGATAGTGACTTTGAGAAAATTGCTACAGATAGAGATGCCCTGTACCTCAGTTTGCGACTCTACAATAGAGATGACAAGTGTAATGCTCACTTTGCATCGTTGTTAGGCAAGTAAAATGAGGTTCATTATGTGAAGCATTTATAGCATCTGACAGTCAGCACTCTCTGAGTGAGTGATTCTTTTTATTTATTAATTTGCCATTATCATTATTATAAAAGGAGCTACAAAAGTCAGAGGCTGTGAACCCCATCCCTGTCCGGAGGAAAACCTAAATCTAGCAGAGCCTTCATGTGTCCAGAGAGGGAAGGAGCACCCTTCCTCTCAGTTAATACACAAGGCCCCAGCAGCAATGAGGCTGTTCTGAGCTCTCACCATCTCCTGATGACCCCCAGAGGCAGAGCCGTGGAGATCCAGCAGCACCCCAGCAGAGGAAGCCCCATTGGAAGAGCCAACCGTCCCTAGGCCACATCTCCAGCTCATTTTTCTTCGAGTCCATCCCCAGCCTGGAAGAGAAGAACCCTTCCCCTCCTAGGTCCCCTTATTTCAGTGAGGACCTGTTCTCCCACAGCATTAGCTCAGGACCGAGGGGACCAATCAATTCCTTAGGGACTGTGAGAGACCCAAAGCTAAAGTCCCCTCTCCCCACTTCTGTGTTCATGAACCCACACTTTCTAAGGCCTTACTGAAGAGGCACCAGTGTCCCCAATAACCAACTCCCCACATTCATACCAAGGAGCAGAAATTCTCAAATAACAAAGAACCCAGAAGTCACTGCTAATCACATTTGCATAATATGATTTTTTTTCAGCAGATTTACCTTCCTAATTACACTTGTCTCCAGCCAATATTAAAGTGATTTTGCACTCCCTGAGCATGCTGGGGTTGAGTCAGGCTGCATTTGCAGTGCTGGAGAGCAGAGCTAAGCCATCCTGGAGAGCAAAGTTTGCCTCAAGAGGCATAATTCCAGGGTGAGGAATGAGAATGGCATCCTGCATCCTCAGTGGGGAAGAAAGATAACAACCAGTGTTTGCATAGGATTGTAAAGCGTGCAAAAGTTGAGCTGCCACGGGCACCATCTCTTCAAGCTTCACAAGAACTGTATGACCCCTGAGGCAGGCAGAGGACCAGGGTACTCAGCCCAGGGCAATCAGAAATAAAGCAGGACTCCAATCTGGGCCTTCCAATGCCACAGCTCCTGAGGGATGGTGTGCCTGAGAGCACCACCATCCCCAGCTGCACAGCAGGCACCGTGGTGCACACTCAAAAGCAGAGAAAACTGAGGCCTATGCTGCCAGCTTTCCTGTCCCTTGCAGAGACCCCAAAGGAAGACAGCCAGGATCTGGGAGAAAACTGCCCAAGAAAATGTATACAGACCTCTTTGTAGGCCCATCACAAGTCTAGATGCCCACAGGCCTTCTGTGTCTAGGCCCAGGTAGCCTGTGTATGTCTCCTTGCTGGTCTCCTGAGGTGTTTCTGCTGCAGAGAGTGCTGCTCACCACTCCATCCCCTCCCACGTGTTGGCACCTTGAAGCTATAAACCTGGGGTTGGAGTGACCCAGTTTCAAAAGCTGGTTGAGTCAGCCAGTTGTGTAGCTTCAGATCAATGACCAGATTCCATGCTTTAAAGTAGGTGTGGGGGGCCTAGGGATTTAGCTCAGTTGTTCCAGCACCTGCCTTGTAAGCACAAGGTCCTGAGTTCAATTCCCAGTACCAAAAATAAAATAAAATAGGTTGTTGGTATTTGTTCCCTGAAGATTGCTGTGGCACTAAATGAGATAGTGTGTATATATTAGTTTGAGTAGTGATCATTGTTATAACAAATAAATGCTCGTATTTTAATAGCTTACTCAGTGGAAATATATTTCTCATTCACACAGGAGGCAAACAAAATTACTTCTGTTCAATTGGTGGCTTTCCTTCAAATGATGACCTGGAGCCCAAGCTACTTCCAAGTAGTGTTTGGCCAACCTTTGGGGACAGAGACCTCCATATCTAGCCCTTAGAGGGAGAAATTGAAAACAACAAATCTTATTTTATCTGCTTTTAATCATTTAATAAATAAGACCAAGCCATCGATCAGAAACATTCCATGTCTAGGTAAGACTATCCAGGGCCAACTCCATGGGTTGGAAGAGGAGCACTGCCCTGTGGCAGACAGCCACCTGCTATGTCCTCTACAGACTACAGGAACACCTTCAGCACACAGCACACTCTTAAGTCACAATGGTGACTTTTACAACTGCCACCACACAACTCCCCTCCCCCAGTATTGGTTTTTGTTTTGTTTTGTTTTTTTCTTTTCTTTTCTTTTCTTTTCCTTTTTCAAGACAAGGTCTTGCTTTATAGTTCGAGCAGGTCCTGAACCCAGCCTCGAGCTCAGCAATCCTCCTGCCTCTGCCTCCCAAGTGCTGAGATTACAGGCATGAGTCACCACACCTGGCACTATGGTATGTGGTACTGATTGCTAATGGGCATGAGTCACCACACCCGGCATTGTGGTATGTAGTTACTGGGAATCGAACTTAGGACCTTGTGTTTGCAAGGCAGATGCCAGAACCACTGAGCTAAATCTCCGGCCCTGTACTGGTTTTTTAATTCTGGCTTTGTGAAACAAGGATAATTACACCAGTCTTACGGAGCTATGAAAAGTGTTAAGTACAGATGGGAAAGCATCAATGAGTCTGTCTGTCTCTTTCCCCTTTCCCCATCTAAGTCACCAGTTGCCACTAGGGGACTTCTCAAGATCAAGTCCTCCTGGGTTGAGGTCCTGGTGGGTCCCACTTGCAGGTCCTCCACACACTTAGACTAGAAAACCAGTCTGCCCCCTCTCCTCCAGCCCTCGGCTGTGGAAGACACTTGCCTCCTCCACTCTGCCCGTCCTCCTAGGAGACACTGCTGCTCGTTCTTAGTCAGACTCACTAGACCTTTTAATGGTCGGAGCGTAATGCTTTCTGCAGCTTCTCTCTGGGGTTAAATGGACTTAAAGTCAGAAAGAAAAAATGGAATTTCACGCATTGCATCTCATTCCCTCTTGACTCTTCTCCAGTACAAATGGCGCTGTAGGCAGCTGTTTTCCAACTCTCCCCTCCTGCAGGCTCACTCTGATTCTAACCCCTGCACACTTCTGCTCTGCTCTGGACTATTTACTATAGAAAGCATCTTGCTTACAGGAGCAAGAGTCCTATGAATTGAGAGCCACCCACGAAAACGTGCTCTCCCGGTTGGGAAAGTGTAGCTTCTACAGGGCCATCGTTGTAGGAACACATCTTCATCACTTTACTGAAGACAAGAGAGAGGAAGCTTGTGTAGTAGGCACAGACACGAAGCGTCCTTCAGGAGGGAGGTAGGAAGAGAAACACAGGAAGAATGGAGGTCAGTGGGGTGCAGCCAAGCTGCATTTCACCCCCGCCCTCTCTCTAGGGTGATAACTGAATTCTTGTGCTGCCTCCCTAGTTCTGTAATTTTTGACCAATCATTCCATCTTATCGAACCTCAGTTTCTACATCTAATAAATGGGATTCAAGGTCCATCTCCCAGCATTACTGAGACTGCAAGGTGAACAATATTGCAACACAGTCAGCATAATGCAGGACATTTAATAAGATAGTAAATAAGTGACAGTTCCTTTTGCCTTCCTCCTTCCCAAAGAAATGCCAAAGGTAAAGCTTTCTGAGTCACTGGAATTTTTCTAATAAAAGTACTTTCTTCTGAGTGCAAAAGAAGCATGTTGTTATCTTTAAGTAACAACGCTCTGCAGTGCTACCAAGGCTGAGTCAGGCTGCAGGGCAGGAATGGGTGGCCACAATATACAAACTATCTTGCTATATAACTTCACATTAAGTGGTTAGTATTGGATTTTTTAAAACCTACCAAACAGCAATTTCATATAGTACAACCAAAATCAAACTATACCCAGTGTTACATACTATATATGATGCAGGAAGCCCTGTTCTAAGTGTCTTAGAGTTCCTTAATTCTGCACAGCAGTTCTGCAGTGTTGGTGCTATTGTAATTCATTGTACAGAAAATGAAACTTCAGTACAGAGAGGTTACATGCCTGTCCTGAGATCACACAGCTAGGGAGGAGCAGGGCTGGACTTGGAGTGAGTGCAGCAGAGCCCACAATTCCAGCTACATTTTTCTGCTCCTGTATGAATGATTGAGAGGCCTCCCCTGAGGGTGGATGCTTTGTAACCCTCAGGCTCTCAGCTGCACTGGGCGGAGGAGCCATTGGAAATGCCCTTGGAGGCAAGAGCACCTGTTAATCAGCGGCCCTATGCCTTCTCTGCTGCCCCTTCTAGAATGGCAGCCCTCCTCCACCACCGCAGGGCAGGGACTGGCAGGCAACCGGCTGCTCTCTTTCCTGAGCATTTCATTTTCCTGTCCTCTGTGGCATGACTCTCATAAAACTATTCATTTCTTAATTCGGATGGCAGAAAGGAATTTAATCAAGTTGCTTGAATATGACGACAGCCTCCCGCTAAGCCAGCCGCCTCCCGAGGGTCGTTGGGAGACAACGCCCTGTTAATATTTAGCTCCAACAGCAAACATTATGGCTTTCAATTTAGAAGATTATGCTTCTGGTTAGTTATGTATCATATGTGCGCGCGCGCGCTCGCTGGGTGGCTCATCTCATCAGCTCGGGAGCTTTTTGCCAGGGTTATAAAAAATGCCATTTTCTCCGCGAACCCTTTCCACTCAGTGATCCAGTGAAGTAGTAACGTCGGGATCAAAACCATGTTCTGAAAAATAATTGCTCTATTCAGCCGCTCGCAGGCCTGCACTCCGACTGCCCCAAAGAGCCATTTTCTGGGGGAAGCCAGAGGCCCAGGCCGGTGGGACCCCCTCCTCCCGCGTCCTGGTCCTGCGGACTCCAGCCCGGCGTGGCGGGAGCTGTCCGCGGTGCTGAACGCCGGCGAGAGTCGAGAAGCGCCGGTCCGAGGGCCAGCAGGCTGACCCGGGAGTCGCGCCCATTCCAGGCTTGGGTCATTACACTCCCCTTCTTTCCAGGGCTCCCAGTCTGCCCTCTAGCTCTGGATCTGATTTTCCAAGTGCCTGCGCTCGTGCTTGGTCTCTCCGGTGTCTGCCTTCACCCTGAGCTCTCTCCTAGTGACATCTCTCTCTCCACTACCATCCTCCATCCCCAGCCTTTGCTCCGCCCCTCGCTCCCCCCCCCCAGCACACTGTGCATTCCTTTCTTCTGCCCGAGCGCCTCCCTCCCGACTCCCTCCTTCCTCCTGGGTCCTCATTCATCTCTCTTTCCCTCCCTCCTTACTCCATCTTCTACCTTTTCTCTCCATAGTACTCTGTCTCTCCCTTCCTCCTCCCTCCTCTCTCTTTTTCATTCCCTTCATTCTTATCTATCCTTTTCTTTCCTCTTTCTTTCCTCTTTCTTTCCTCTTCTTTCCCCACCTTCTCCAGCTCGCTCAAAATTCCTGCTTACTTCACTTTTCTCTCCCTTTTCTGCCCTCGCTTTCCATCTGTCTTGTTTATATTCTCTCATTCTTTCCAACTATCTGTATCCCTTCATTTCTCTCCCTCTCCCTTCTCCTATTTCCTCTTGCATCTCTGTTTTCCTCACTCACTCTCACTAGTTCCCTCCCCCTCTCTCCTTTATTTCTCTTTCTCTTTCCCCCTTTCCTCCCACCCTCCTTTTCTACCTCCCTGTTTTTCTCTGTCATTTCTCTCCCTCTCTCCTCCTTCTCTTTCTCTCCCTCATTTCCTGCCCCCCCATCCTCCTCTCCAACCATCTTCCCCCTCTTTCCCTCCCTCTTCCTCTATACAGCTCTCCTCTCCAGAAGCCCCCAGCTGCCTGGTGAATTCATTTCACCAGCTATTAGGGATCAGCACCTGCCCTGATACTTGGTGGGGAAGAGGAGTTCGAGATAAGATGGGCTGTTTCAATCTCAGCACACCTGTAATTGCATTACCATTAAATTGCACCATTTTCCAAAGGCGAGAGCCCAGGGTCTCCTGAAACTCCAGTGCCAAGCCCTGCATGATGTGAAGGCCTCAGCTGGAGGGGAGAGTTGACCCAGCCTGATTTGGTCACTATATTAATCCCCCTTGTCTTCAGGGTCTTTTGTTTTCTATTTTATTTCAAAAGTTAAAGGATCCCTGGGAATCATTATTTCCAACCTCTCTTCTCACAGATAAAGAAATGGAAATCAAAGAGAGGACAGGAACTGCCCAGGGTCACCCAGGCATGAACCACTGAGTCTGCAGCTGTCCCTCATTCTGCAGCCTTCCTGAAATTTAGGACACTGGCAAGAGGTCAAAAATTAAATGCAGTATTTTCAGGTTCTAGGAGTGGTGGCCTCAGTGCAACACCTAAGGATCTGTCAGATCTAGTGCGTGGGACACAAAAACATAGTCATGACTTCCTGTGCTCTGTCAGGTTTGGCCAGGGATTAAGAGAAGAGAATTCAGCCCCAAGGAGAGGACAAAGCTGGCAAAAAGCTGGATAGAGACTGGATGCATGAGAGCTCCAGACAGATGGGCTGGGATCAGAGCAAGACTCGATTTCCAGCTGAAGCCCAGGGGACATAACCAGGAAACTGATGCAGAAGGCAGAGCATCAACTGAGGCAGTATGACAGGGGCTGGAAGTGATGATGGCAGCCCAGGAGTCCACCTGTTTGTGCCTGTCCTGAGGCTAGGACAGCAAGGAGCTGGGGAGGATGGAGCCCCTGGGATGGATGGGAGCCTGGTAGCAGGGGGAGGAGGCAACTGATGTGGCTGGCAGTGGGGTCTGGGGAGAATCAAGCACATGTAGTAGACTAGGCACCATGAGGGGCTCTGGGTTACTAGAGAAAGCAGAAGACGAGCATCCTCCTGGCTCACGGGCCTGTGCTCTACATTATTGGTCCCCTGGTTCCTGCTCCAAAAGGAAAACAGATGCAAAAGCAAACACAGCCAGGCATGTCTTGCACTAGGGGGTTGATCCCAATGTCCATCTCCTGTCAGGCAGCCTAAGGAAGGATGGGATTGAGGCTGGAGGGACAACAGGGAGAGCCCAGGGCTGCCCACCCTCTAACCCACAGATGATAACAGCAGGATTTAACAGGCAGACTGAACAGATGCAAGTCTCTAGCACATCAGCCCCAGCTCCAGCCCCAGGGCCAGGAGGGCAGCAAGCAAACAAACAGCCAGCCAGAAAATGTGTCCCAAGGTCCCAGGGTTAGCCTGCCACTGCAGCTACCCCTGCTTTGGGAAAGCAGTTACTTTGAAGCCCAGCCTGATGCACAGAGAGAGTACTGCACCCAGCAACAAAATAGGGGGGTTTAATGATATGAAATAGCTCTGTGTGTAATCTGGGTGCACTACAAGGGCTGCTGAGAGCCTCTAAAAGCTTCCTGGGCTGGCCTGCCTCTGAGGCTGGCCCATTATGTTGTTTGCTGCCTTGTGATCTGGATGGAGCTCACGCCTGCTAGCCCTGGCTCTGAATGTCCACCCTGCTTCTTTCCCCCAACTCCAGACACCCCTGAGCCCCCAGCCTGGGTTAGTGGGTATAAGGCTGCCTGGCCCAGCGATTCTTAGATAAATCAATTAGGATAAATGAGCTTAGTGATGTATGATGCCCTTGCTCCACTGCATGCCTTCTGAACTATTAGTTCTCTGGAGAAGATTAATTATGGGAACCCCATGCTAATGCTCTTTTAATGGAATCTGTTATTTAAGTTTAAGATGAGCAGGTATTGAGTGTAGCGGAGTTAGACACCTGCTATGTGCATCCCTAATCAGGGGCGATGGACGGGGCAGACCTTGGGACCGACCTGTTGAAACCAAACGAGAGCCAGTAAATCATTCTGAACCCTGCAGAAAGTCGCACTGTCTCTAGTTGTCAACCATAGCACGTGTTTGTAGAGTGAACTTTTCAACGTATTTGAACAAGTGTTCTGAGGGCATTGGAAGCAGTGTGGGAAAATGGAGAAGCTTTTAAAGGGGAGGAGAGGCTAACTGATCTTAAGTAAGTCACGAAGTGAGTTGAAGGCAAAAATAGCTTACTGTGGTCACATTAATAGAAGTATAATATCATGGACAGAAGAGAAGATAGGCTTGTCCTAACCAGCCCAGGTCAGCATAAAAGTCCTATCATCCCAATGACTTTGACCAGCTGGGCATGTGAAGTGGACAGTGACTACAGGGAAGAGAAGCCTCAGAACTACAAACTGTGCAGGGAGCTTCTGGGAGAACGCAGGAGGAGATGGAGTTTGGAGGCAAAGCTGAATAGTCTTCTCCTTCTCCTCCTCCTCTGAAGTAGTGCATTTCAGCCCTGGTGGCTGCTGCTGCTGCTGTTCCTAACTGAGGAGCTCTGGGTGGTGGTGTTCCTAGTGACACAGTGACTATTCCATGTTCTCTTTTGCAAAGGTTCAGCACTCAGACTCAAGGCCCGTTGCAAGTTATTTCTGCCATCTCTCTGACAGTGGCATTAACAGCTGACTGAGCCACCATATATCAATCTTGTAAATTCTGGGGGCATTTTCACATTTCAATCTCTTTACATGTTTCTAGATGACCAAACCTGTGCAAATTACCTTTAGCTGCAAACCCATCCCCACCTGGCTGGACGAGCGGAAAGGAGAGGCATGAATTTAACTCCTGAAGCACAGAGGCCCAGATGGGAGGTCTGGGCCCAGCCCTGGATGGGAGAGCAGGGGCTGCTAGGATGTCCCTTAGCCCTCGGGCCCCATTCCTCATAGAGCCTCCTGGCTCATTACCTTCCACCTATTTCTGTGTCTGGTCAGGGGTTTCCCTCCTGGGAGTTAAAGTTATTTCCTGCCACATGCCACCCATACAAAGAGTTGACAGGTTCCTCCTTAATCCCCTCACATCACTGCCCAGCACAAGGGACAGGTGCTGAGAAGCCCAGCTCTGTTTGCACAAAATTCTAACTGGGTAGGAGCCAGGGAAAAAAGTCAGTTATGTCTGGGACAAGGACTTCCTCATGGCTCCGTCCCTAGGATCCAGGCAGTGAGGCTAAATACTTAGCAAGGACTAGATATATTTCTTCAATGAGTGAATAAAATACAAAGACCATACACCCTCTCATCATCAGACAACCAGCTTTAAATCTTTGTTTTGCCACTTTTGTGCCCTTGGGCCAGTTTCCCAATGACTGAGAATCTTAACTTCCTCCTCTGTAATGTGAGCCTCCAGCTCAAACCAGGAAGGTGTCTTGAGCTTTTCTGGCACTGGGAAGAGAGAGGAAATCTTGTTAGTGTCAGAAACACACAAGAACTGTCACAAGTTTACAAAGGAGCAGCGTCGATCTTGAAACAAGCCAGCGTTCTGTTTATTTTGCAATGATATAAACGTCATCATTTTTCCTTGCAGTTTAAAAAAAATAAAAAGTTTTCATTGCTATTTCTAAGAAATGTGTAAATGGCAAATGTAGCAGATTTGTCTACTTCAGGTGAAGGAAAAAGAGATGAGGCTGCTCCTGGAGGCCTCTGGAGAGTCAGTCCTGCCTGGGGAGGAGGGGACACTTGGGGCAAGATGAATCACAGGCTGGGAACATATTTCCCAGGGGACACATTTTCTAGCCCCAGGAAACAGGTAGGATTTGCCTCAGTGGAGACAGGGCTGGGCAGAGGGGCATGGCTGGTGGGAACTGGGATGGCTGTGGGACTCTTTCCCACCTCAGCCTCAGTCCATCCTGGCTGATCCTTAATAACCACACCAGCAGAAAGGTCAACTTCCTCAGCATATGTCAGACACCGTCTAAGTACTCGGCATGTAGTATATCAGTTCATCGCTGGGTTTTCGTCACACTTTCATGCTCTGATGTGGCTTCTGACAACCTCTACCCCTCTCTGTAATCCCACCCCATCTGTGGGCTAGCCTCAGCATTGTGATTTGCTTCTAATAAAGAGCTTAAGGAGAAGACCATGACCATCCCTTCCAAGACTAGGTTATAAAAAACTGGCATTTCTATCTTGATTCTGTGTGTGTGTGTGTGTGTGTGTATGTGTGTGTGTGTGTGTGTGTGTGTGTCTGTGTGTGTGTGTGTCTGTGTGTGTGTGTCTGTGTGTGCGGTTTATTCTTATGTAGAAACTCAAAGGGCAGCCTTTGTGTGAGTGTCAGCAGAGACCTACAACCTCAGCTCAACAGCCCTCGAGGGCCTAAACTCCGCCAACACCAGGTACTTGGGCTGGAGGCAGATTTCCCCACCGGGCCTCACATGGGATAATGACCCGGGCAACATGGTGACTCAGCTCCGGGAGGAATTCCGAGCAGAGGGCACCACAGAGCTGTCCCCTAATCCTGGGCCACAGACATGATCAGACAATCAGTGCGTGCTGTTTTCAGCTTCTGAGTGAAGGGATATCGGCCTTCAGCAGGAGCAACTAACACAATCATTACTCCCATTACACGGCTCAGGGCAGTCACCACATTTATCTGGGTCAGAGTGGCCCTGGGTGGAACAGAAGCTCATCTGACTCCCATGACACCACAGCCTGTGTCCTTGTGCCCTGACCTCCTGATCCTCTTTGCAGCCAGCCAGCTTGGAACCTCAGTCCTCTGCAGGCTGCCCCTCTGCTCAGCACTTCAGTCCTGAGATGTGGCCTTACTGGACTAGAGGCTTCAACTACTTTCACCAAGAGCCCTTTCAGGTGTATAGACTTTCGTGGCTCCTGAGGTCACCAGATGGACATGGACTTTGTCCCTTACCTGAAAGAGGTGACAAGAAACAGAAGCAAAGAGAGGCGAGGGAGGCTGTGGCAGGAGAGCCCAGGGCCACTCTTCTGTAAAGCTCCCTATTCCCTGAGCTCAACACCCTGCTGCTGAGCATTCCAAGCACTCTATCCCCTCCTCATCGAAGACTCAAAGCCTTCAGAGCAGCCCCACCACACCCCACCCATGGCACTTGGCTAAAGGTCTGAGTAGAAAGGACCCCAGGAGCCCAAGGAGCTGGGGTCAGCCAGCTTGGGTCCAACCCCACTTTACCATTTATGTCACATGACCTTGAACAACCTCTCCTGCTACAGTTTTCTCACCTAAAAAATGGGAATAATAAGAATAATAAAGTTCCCAATCTGGGGCCTAGCATGGAATCAATACAATCAATATGATCCATTAATATTTTTTATCACTACTATTGTTTCCTTATTGATAGAATCAGGGTAGTTCTGTATTTCCTAGAACTGTCCACTGACTATAGCAGATGCTGAAATAAAAATGCTATCAGTTATGTTCTCATTAAGTATAAAATGTTCCCCATTTCTGAGTCAGTGAGAGCGCCTGCCTGGCAATGTTTTAAGGACCAGCAAAGTACTTAAGAAATACACATCAAATAAATGGAGGTTGCTCTCTGCCAGGTCCTAGGACTCCCAGTCCAGTGCTCCTCCCCTCCTCCCCCTGATCCCTGGGGAACCCACAAGGGAGCAGCGTGGACCTGCAGGGAGGCAGCTTCCATTCGGCCCCTTGCTGCACAGGCTTTCGGCTCCTGGACCCAGAAGCCCTGGGGAGACGCCCCACCCTGCAGTCCAGCCCCTACCCCTGCCTCAGCCCCATGGAGGATCCCCTCTCCCTGAAGCCACACTCTCCATGCCCCAGAGAGCTCACATTAGTCCCTTCCACATTGCTGGGACATAAATACCTGCCTCCTGCAGCCTAAAGGTGAGTTTCCAGTAATTACAACTGAGCTTAGTGGGCTCCAGGGCGAAGACTGCAGGGCAGAAGGGCTAGCAGAGGAGCGCTGTACTCATTATGGCAGCCAGGAAGCATAGTGACCAAAAACAGGAGGGGCCAGGGACAGAAATACACCCCTCACTCCTGATTGTTGTGGCAGAGGTGTCAGGAGAGCGACAGACACTCCCGGAAGAGGGGCTCGGGACCTGCCCCCTCCAACCAGGCCCCACCTCAGAACAGCCAGTCAGCAGGAAGTCATGGCAGGACTGACTCATGGGGGAGTACAGCGACCTGAGATCCAGTTTCCTGCCACACACGGGAGACATCGGGGCACATTTCAGATCCAAGCCATGAAGCTTCCTTCGGGGCATTGTCATAATCTGCCTGTGTCCTCCAAAGGAGAAGCCCGGGCCCCAGGCTGAGTAATCCCGAGTGATTACAGGTGGCCAACACCCTCCTCTGCCCACAGACGTCTGGAGTGGGACAGAGTGGAGGGGGCCGAGCGAGACATCCCAGCCTCGGATTCGCAGCGAGCAGCACATCTGCTCATGGAGCTCAGTCACCTCCAGTGCTCAGAGAGGAGTCTTGGTCCTCTGAGTCTATGTGTTTCTCAAGACCTCTTCTGGGCATGCTCTGCCCCTCCTGCCACCAAAGTGACCTGGGTCAGGGCCACTGAGCCAGGATGCACCCCGCCATCCTCCAGCACCCATGGAGGCAAGTCCAGCATGCAGCAGCCGCCTCGGGACAGCAGTTCCTCCACCTGGGCTCTGATGAGCTCCCCACCTGTGTGCAGATGAGGAGCCTGCACCGTGTGTGAGCCCCGCCCACTGTGCTCAGAGAACTCGAACTCAGAGCTGGACTGAGCAAGGCAGGAGCAACCCAATAGAACTTGGTGATGCCCAAGCATGGAGGAGCCATAGACCCATTTTCCATTCTGGAAGGTGGAGGGCCATGGAGCCCTGCTGGAAGGTGGAGGGAGTGAGCATAACTCCATGGACTTAGGAACACTCCACTGCTGCACCCACCCCAGCCCCAAGCTCCTAGACTACACCCGTGAGACAGGATTCTGCTTTCAGATGCACCCAGAAGTGAGAGCTCAGAGCAGGCCCTGGCTGCAGAGTGGAAACAATCGCCTGCTAGAGGAGCCCGCTACCAGAGGGGCCGGGGAGGCGCGGCCGCAGGCCCAAGCTGCCCTGATTTATTTCCAGACAACTGTTGCCAACAGGTTCTCGTTTCCGCTTCCCAGTAGCAGCTCCCTCTCAGATGCTGAATTCCAAATGCACAGAAAAATAAATATTTTAAGGCTCGGTGGCCTGAGTCACTGGAGTTTGATGGCAGCTAATGCTCTGCAGCTGGCCCTGCCCACGGGCCTGCTTAGCATGCAATTAAGATGCAAAATACCATCCCTCACACGCTCCTCTCCGGGCTTCTTCTCTCCTCCCTTCCAGCCCCTGCTGGATTAAGAACCCCCTGGAACAGTGGAGAGGCGCTTTCCCTGTGACTCTCATTGGCAGGCTGGGTTATGGGCTTGGCTCACAGCCTGGCCCAGGCTGCGACTCTACCCTTCAGCTGCCACCACCTCCTGGCTCTTGCAAGCCATGCCTGCCCCACCATGCACACAGTCCTAAAGATGAAAATTTGACTTTGTCCCTATCTGCAACCTCTCAGGGATGCTCCCCCACTTTCTCGTGGGACTGCCCTCAGCTTACCATGACTGTGACCTGTAAGCTGGGCCATTGATGGCCCTGACTCTCCGTCTTCCTCTCCTTCAACTCCACCTCTCCAGCCCATGGGCCTCTGTGATCCCCTTCATGAGCCAGGCTTTGTCCTGCCACAGGGCCTTTGCACTGTCGTTCCTTGTTCCTGAAACTATACATAGCCGGCTCCTAGTCAGCCTTCAGCACGACTCCTGCACATGTGTGTGGATCTGTGGGGTTTGTGTCCATAGGAGGTGGCAGGGTGAAATGTGGCTGCATCTCTCTAGCCCCCTGGGACTCACGCCACAGGCCCTCAACCTGCTAGCAGGGTCTGCTGCCTGGGACGTGGGGTGGCTGCAATGGCCAACACTGGTAAAGAAGATCCTCTGTGGTAGTCAGGTGTCCTTGGGCAAGGGGACAATGGGACATAGCTCTTCTTGTCCTCACAACATGGGCTCTGAGGCCAGGGCTCAGCTCCACTCTCCTTCGCATGCAGGTCCTTATCCTCCACTATGGCGCATGGGCCAACTCCCAGCAGGCTGCAGGATCGGCTGAGATCATAAGAACAGTAATGTATCAATGACACTGAGTCACCTCAAATGCCAACAGGACAGACATGAGTCAGGGTGGGTTGGGACCACACAAGAAAGAGGTGGCCCAGAAATGACCCTTGCTCCTGGGAGGTGTCCCTATGGGACAGATGTCTCCAGGCAGGTGTGAGCACGTGGAGAGATGGAGCTGGGCCTGGGAGACAAGCAGACAAGCAGAGGCAAAGATCCAGCAGATCCTTACGTAGTGTGGGGCAAAACCTGGCAGTGAGGAAAGAAATAGGGCACCAGACTTCCAGCATCTCTTGAGGCTGAGGCCTTCAAGTGTGCCAGGTGGCCTGGGGGAAGCTTATCACTGGCACAGCTGAATCATGAAACGTCACTGAGAGATAGAGACAAGGGGCTGGTGGCCAGCAGGCTCTGCTTCCCATGGACTCCCAAGGACCGAGAGTGTGGACAGGGCCATGTGGTCTCAACATCCTGGAAGCTGCGCAGAGCCCCTGGTGGGTGGGTGCAGGGCGCATGGACGCAACTCAGGGCCTTGCAGCTACATGGCCTCCTCAGAGCTGCACTGGCCGTGTGGGACAGGTGGGTGGTCACCCCATCCCGGTGTCAGTGGGACGGTGAGATGGCACAGTGAGGACCCAGAGCTTGGCCGAGTTACCAGGGGGGGTACACACTGGCGCTCCGGAGAGGCTCAGGGTCCCTAGCAGCCCCTTGGGACCCCCCCCCCCACACACACACCAGGTTCACACAAAGGGTTGGTAAGACTTGTTGGTACGATTGTTAAACACACAAGTCTCAAAACCAGAGCGCCTGGGTCCCGACACCTGCTCTACAACTTCTCAACAACATGTGTAAAAGGGAAAGCAACGTCTGATCCTAGGACTATGGAGAAAATTAAATGAGTTCATAAATGTCAAGGCCTGAATCAGCTCAGTCAGTGTTAGCTGCCATCATTACTGCCGGTATGAACATGGTCATTCTGTGATCATGCATACGGCTGCACACGTGCACGCTCCCGACAACAGGAGGGAGTCAGAAGCAGTCTACACGGTTCAGCACAGTGACCCGTCTTCCAGCTCAGGACCTCCTACACAACACCTGCTCAATACCCCCTTGCCAGCTAAAAGACGGGCAAATATTTGAGCTCAGCGCTTCAAGCACGCAGCCTGCCTCTGACCTCAGCCCTGCCCAAAGCCCTGCTGGATCTCGTGGCCTATCGGCTCCTAGATCCTCTCTAGATGATACAACCTCTCCCTGGATGGGACAGGCACCTTCCCCGGTGCTCTGAGCCAGCACAGACCTGCCCCTCACTGAGCACAGCCCTTCCCCACCTACACACACCCAGATGCCGCCCTACCAAGCTATTCCTCTCTCACCCTCTCCTGGGCTGTGCTTTAGAGGAGAACCAAGGAATCAAGATATCCCTCCTCCAGAGGTGTGACCCTGCTGGGTGACTTTCCTTCCGTCTGCTTCATCATCTGTACAATGGGAGAGTATTTGTCCCTGATCAGTCAGCCAGGGACTCCATTTCCAGGGGTTCCTCCAGGCCTCACCCCTTACGATCTGACTGTGACCAAGGGCCATGACTTTCACACTTGCTCCCCTATAGATACCATGGCCCACCCCCACCCCAC
This sequence comes from Petromus typicus, assembly GCA_004026965.1. Classification (NCBI taxonomy): domain Eukaryota; kingdom Metazoa; phylum Chordata; class Mammalia; order Rodentia; family Petromuridae; genus Petromus; species Petromus typicus. The sequence goes on along the minus strand of PVIR01018428.1, from coordinate 15,042 downwards.
CAGACTGTGGCTCCTGCTTTCCGTCCCTTCTTAGACACCTGTCTCCCATTCTCAGGGTCCAGACAGCTGGTCTACACCAGAGGAGAGACGGCCTCTGTGCTGACAGAGGAGGTCCTGTGCCCTTGGGTGGACTGGTGCCTGCAGTATAAATGCACAGGTGGCCCATAATTTCCCAGGTGAGATCCTTGTGTTTCGTAACACAGAGGGTGGCAAACCAAAAGCCCCTCCTGCTCTGGCAGCTGCCTTCTAGAAGCCACAAGAGCTGGCTCTGCTCAACAATGTGCTGTTGCCCTCTAGAGTCCTTCTCTGGGCATCTCCAGATCCTGCTGCTGCCCAGTGACAGCCCCAGCCTCAGCCCGGATCACAGCTGGGAGAGGAACAGAACAGAAGTCTGGGTCTCACCAGGCTGGCCTGTTCACAGGAACTAGGTTTTGGCCCCAGCCGGGTGAATAGCATCCTATGTGACCTCAGACAAGACCTGTCCTCTGTGATCAAACACACACACACCTCCGCAGACATGCGTGGGCCTTTCTCTGGCTGGGGGTCTCTAGGGCTCAGACTTTGTGGGGAGTGGGAACATTTGCTGGTGAGGAGGTAACCATATTAGCCAGGATGGAAACTGCCTTGGTGGAAACTACAGCTCATCCTGTCCCAGCCACACCAGCCAAGAAACTAGTGCTGCTGAGGATGCGAGTCCCAGCTCCCCACTTTCTCGTGGGAGTAGAAGCCCGGGCACCATCTTCGTGCCTCTATGCAATGGGCACAGAGGAATGCTCGGCACTGTCCCTGCTGCAGAGGGTTCCCATGGGTGCAGTGTCTAGCTACCATTGCCTGCCCAGGAGGCCTGGGAGGGCTTCACACGAGACTAAGTAATCCACAGGTGCTCCAGTTTGACCTGAGTGGAATCTGCCAAGAGCTGATCCAGGGACAGGGATTTGGGTCATACTTCGGAAACCCTGGCAACCATCTTCCAAACAACTGGGGAGGGTGCCGTCACACCCCCACTGTGTCCACCCTCATTGGAATGGGATCCTAGGCTACAGCACGGGAGGACATCACAGGCACCTCCGTCCCCCTGAGGCCTGCCCAGGGATGGGGGCTGCAGCCCACTGCCCCACCTCCACGCTTCTGCCCCATCCGAGGCCAGGCCAGTGGGGCTGCCGGGCCCAAAGGCTGCAGCTGCTCGAGCCCCTCGATCATCCCCACCACCCTCCAGGATCTGCCACAGGCTCCCTGATTGCTAATTTAGACTTTCCTGCCATCCCACGCAGGGGAATCAGGGGAAATCAAATTACTGAGTTATTCACTCCTTTTGTACAGCTGATGGGCTGATTAGCTGTCAATCAGGGCCGACATTAACATCTGACACTGTGTGCATAACAATTACCAGTCACATTAAGGAAACCTTTCCCTGTCTCTAAAGGGAGGGGTGGGGTAGACGGGAGAGAAGAGGCTGAAGCAGGCTCTGAAGGAAGGAGGAGGAAATTCAATCAGCATAATTAGCTCAATCAGAGGAGAGCATCACTTCACCAGCTGAACGGAGCTGCCACCACTGGCAAGGCCTGGGGCTGGCCAGCTGCTGGGCAGCCTCTGCCCACCTCGCCCTCTAGCTAGGGCCTGGTCAGTCCCGGCAGCTACCTCGTGGGCCGAGCAAACTTCCCTGCCAGTCAGTCAACCACTTGGCCCCGCCTTCGACACGGTTTGCTCCAATCAGACGGGCCCATTCCTGCCTGCTGCTCTGGGATTGGCTCTCACCGAGAGCTGTGAGACTCTGGGGACAAAGGCAGAATTTGGGTTCTGGGTGGGAGAAATGGGAGCGATTAAAGGCTGCCTCTCTGAACCACCTTTCTGATTCTGAGGGACACCCTCCACTTTGTCACTGCTCCCCAAATGAACTGTGTTCCCAGCTCATGCCACTAACTTGATGTTCCTCTGGGCCTCAGTTTCCACATCTGTAACATATGGCTTTCTCCAGGCAGCCTTGTGAGTCTCTCAGCCCAAGAAGTCTTTACTCAGGGAACTACAAAGCCCCTCCGAAATGGAGGTGCTTGGATTTCTTTCCTAGTCCCAGTGTGGGGGAGCTCTTAGGAAATCAGCCGCACCCCCCAGGCAGCCCCACCCCACCCCGTGACTGGTGGTGTTTTTAGCAACAGCTAAGCTTGTCACCGGTCCACACACTGATGGTGTACGGGCTATGTGTGCTGAGGGGCCAGGCAGTGAAGCAGTGAGACACTTCAATTGTTTGCTTTCTTGTCACCAAACATCTCAAAAAGGATAAGCCCCGCCTCCTTACCCTGCTCTGACCTGACCGGCAAGATGCAGACAGACTGAGTGGTGGACCTAAGGCCACATCTGTGACCCTCATCAGGCAGGAGGGAAAGGGCAGCTGTGGTCCACTGAGGGAGGTCCAGACAGGGTGGGGTACAGAATGGGGACTTAGCTCAGACCATCACCCCCAAAGAGCAAATAGCAATGGTGCTGCTAACAGCCGACACATACATACCACGACTTCATTCCAGGCACAGACGTACCCATCACATGCTTCCTGAGCTGAGCAGCTACTTTGATGGACCCAGCTCTACAGACGGGAAAATTGAGGTCCAGGGAGATAAGTAGCCTGCCCATCCAATAACCAGTAGAGCCAGCCTCACCCTCAGACACCTGTGACCCAGTCTGTGCTCTCAAAGCCACATGATTTGCCTATCTCTGAGGTCCTTGGCAGCTAAAGACCGCGCGTAAGAGCCCTGTGTCCTGGCCCCAGGGAAGGTAACCCCGTGGAGGGGCAGGGAGCAGTTGGGTCTAACATCTGCCAGCATTCAACGCCTTCCCTCTGTCCGGTGCCAACTCCTGTGCTAAGGACCCTGCACATGCTATGCCATTTGGTCCTGGCAGCAACCCTGAGATGCAAAAGCCAGCTTTGTGGCTATGCTCTGTCCACCCACCCCACAGGCAGATTTCCCAGACTGACCTCAGTTGAGTGCATCCGGAGCACCTCATTTTCTTCAGCGTTCCAAGAGCAACCCATTTACTCACTGGTGGAAAAGCTTATTTTTGAGGAATATCTTCCATGTGCCTGGCACTGTTCTGGGTGACAAGTAGGCATGGGGGGAAACCACAGAAAGGACTCCTGCCCCAGCAGAACTGATCCTCTAGGGCATTCAGACAAAATATGAACAGGTATGAAGATTTTTGTTAAATATGATTGTTCCTGGTAGTAATAAACGCAATAAAGAAAGCCAGGCAGGGGGATGGGCTCTGCAGCCTTGTAGATGGGACAGTTGGGGAGGTCTCCCCCAAGGAGGTGACATTTGAACTGAGATATGAACAAGAAGAGTCTAGTAATGAGGGAGAAGAGAAGGAAGCAGAGCTAAATCAGCAAGTGCAAAGGCCCTGAGGCACACTCACAGGGCAGAATAAAGGCGATCCTGCCAGCGAGGAAAGGATGGGCCACTGGTAGGAGACAGGTAATGAAGTTTTGCATCTGATTTCCTCCCCTACCCCTGAAAAAACCAATGGGAGTTCTTCTCAGTGACTAGTTCAGATTTTCCTGACTCTATCTTAAGCTCTTGTCTTGAGCTGCCTTCAGACATAGCTAAAATCTGAGAACTCCTAGGGAGCAGCCTGTCTGGGAAATAGGAGCACCCTCTTCCCCAAGCATTTCCACAAGGCACTCAACAGCGAGGAGCCTCTGCCAGCTACAGAGTCTTCTAGGGCTTTCTGCCCCCTCCCTCCTTCCCTCTCTCCCTCTGCAGGCTGTGGAGCGTGACAGGAACATTTCCCACCCCGAGACTGCTTGTGTTCCTGCCTAAATACACTCATAAATCCTGGCCTGACCCCAGAAGCAAGACCCTGCATTGAAAACAAGAAAGGTGAGGAGACCCAGAGAAGACCCTCCACACTTCTCTGATCCATTTTCCTCTCCTCCCCCTCCCAGCTCCCAGCTGCAGAGCAGAAGAATAGCCCACCCCGCCGGGGTCAGGACGCCTGGATTCTTGTGTCTTCCTCCCTCACACATCGCTGACTCAACAGGAGGAAATAGTGCCTGCTGTGAGGAATAAGTGACCCATGTTTCTTCACTCAGCAACTATCAGTGAACACACACTCTGTGCCAACGGTGTGCTGGGCAACTGAGTCCGTCAGGATCTGATTAAGAAACCGGAAACCACCATGCTTGGTAGTTGGGGAGACTGAGGAGGGAAGATCACAAGTTTGAGGTCAGCCTGGGCAAGCCTTGTCTGCAGATGATGATGATGATGATGATGATGATGATGATAAATAATAATAACTTCAAAAGTTAAAAGGCTGGAGATGTACCTCATTGCCCCCTGGGTTCAATCCTTGGTTCTAGGAAAAGAAGAGAGACAGACAGACAGACAGACAGAAAGACAGACAGACACCATCCTGGGTATTTCTCACAGTAAAAATTTCATTCAAGCGATTGTTTATACATATGATGGAAGAAATGAAAGGCCAAAATAATACCCACCTACTACCTAATTCCAAGAATAGACAGTTACTGGCATCATTGGGATGGAAGAACGGGGTGTGGAGATGATTTCATTATACCCCAAAAGTTAGGGTCCCCTGCAGGAAGCTAGATTGTAGAAGAAGCTGCCCAGAAGAATCCGGAACCGTGGAGGGGTTGCTACCTGGCAGGAGGTGTAACTGCTGCCAAAGCCCCTGCTCCAGACAGAGAATGTGTGAAACATCCCGTCTCTCCCTTCCCCGTCTCTCCCTTCCCCGTCTCCCAGTCTCCCTCCAAACCGGGTCAGCAGCTCAGCAGAAGCAATGGTGGTCAGACAGAGAGGAGGCAGAGAGAGAACAGGACAGGTCAGAGGAGGCCCAGGGCCCAGGAGGAGGGACAAGAAGAAGCAGACGCGAAGTCAGAGACAAGCAGAACATGGAGACTATTCAGCTATAGTTTAATCGCTAAGAAGGTGTCGGCGAGAATGAACAAGACATGGGACACATCCTCATCCTGAAAGACCTTGAAGACTGAGCTCAGGGACATGGATTTCATCCTCCAGGCAGTGGCGGTCCCGCTGGGCCTCGGTCACAGACTAGGATAAGTAAAGAAGGAAGAGAAACACTGGAGAGTCTTTGCCGTGGTCCCAAGAAGCAACGACTAAGTTGGAGCTGGGCCTGTTACTATGGAGACTTGGAGGCTGGGAAGAAGATAAGAGATTTTTTAGGATATAGAACTTGCTAAGAAGTAGAGAGGCTGGGGATGTAGCTCAGTGGTTCCAGCACCTGCCTCACAAGTGCAAGGTTCTGAGTTCAATCCCTGGTACCAAAAAAAAAAAGCACTAAAAAGTAGAGAGAGAGAGAGAGAGAGAGAAAAAGACACTGTCTGTCTAGGTGATGTTGAGGATATGAGCTCTAATTCTCCCCTTCTCTCTAGAGCTGCCTATGGGAGAGGCTTGTGCTTACCTCCCAACAGAGAGCCTTCCTTTCTTCTGATGTGCTAGAATCCTCAGTGTTCTGCTGAGCAAAGACATCGCAAAACTACACCATTTCCCAGAATCCTTTGTAGTTGGATCTGGCCATGTTCATAAATTCCAGATAATGGGAAGGACAACTCTCATGCAGTAGTGTTGGACAGTCTTGTTTAAAGGGAATTGGCCTATGTTCTTTTGGCTACTCTTTTGCTTTTCCTACTCATCCCTGAAAATAGGTGTGATGAGTGAAGCTATGGCCACTATTCTAGATAATCTACTCCTCAGCCACCCAGTGATGTGGATATTATCAATATATCCAAATTACAGATAAGAAGACTGAGGCTTGGTGAGGTTCAGTCACTTGTCCAAGATCACACAAAGGGCAGATAATTCATACAAGAAGAGAATGCTGGACATTTCACTCCAAATGCTCCCGCTTCCCTAGAAGTATTTTCTTTTCCTTTATAAATGTGTTTCATCTTCCCTTCTGCTTCCTTTCAGCCTGACACGGGCTTCTAGCAATAATAATGGCCTCAATAATAAGTATAATAATAATGAGAACACTGTGGTTTGTTCTTGTGTGGAACTGAACAGTTTCCATTATTTTTACCAACAAATTAGTCTTAATTGCACCGTGGCCTCATTTAGGTGGCATTTGGGAAAAAGAAAAAGGTCTCCAACATGTCGAGATATAATTTGATCAACAAAACTTCTGAAAGAGGGGAAAAAAATCAGAGGATGTTCATATATATATATATATATATATATATATATTTTTTTTTTTAAGCACTAGGCTGAATTTTACAATCTGTCTTCTTCATGACACTCACTGTAGAAGACGAAATGCACCTTGGTGGCTCTGGGCTCTGCCTGGCCGAGCAGCCACCGAGCTGCCAGTGATACTCTGGGCTGAGTTTGCTCCCTGCTTGCTCTCAGCTGTAGAATGGAGGGGTCCCTTCACCCAGAGGGCTATTCAGGGTACTTCCTTGATCCCACTTGGCCCCTCTACAGTGTAACCAGCACACAGCAGCCAGGTGAAATTTAAAAACCTAAGTCAGATCATGCCACTCCTCAGTTTGACAACTTCCCCTTCTAAGAGAAAAGCCAGGCATGTGTCATGCCTGCTGAGCCCTGCACCACCCCGTTCTGGCTCATCATGCTGACCAACCTCACTGCCAGTGCCCTCTCCTGGACTTCTGATGCTCTAGCCGCAGTATGCCATCATGTAGCTGCCTCAGGGCCTTTGCACTTGCTGTCCCCCCATCTAGAAAGCTCTTCCACAGGTGTCTACATAGATGTTTCCATTGTTATATTTAGTCCTCAATGAAGAGAGTCCATTGCTGCTCCCTATAGAACAGCATCCTCTCCTGCCCTGCTCTTTCATTGTATTGATTACTACCTGTCATTTTATTACAAATGTATCTGTATATTTTTATTGACCTGTTCTCCATAATGACCTGGGTCTAGATGTCCCCAAAGCCTCATGTGGTCATAGACGGGGCTTTTTTGAGGTGGTTGGATCTTGAGTGTGTGACCCTGGGCTTGATTCATGGTGCAATGCCAGGACCAAAGGCACCAAGACCAAGGGTGTGAGTGGCAGCTTGAGTAAGATACAAGGGACAGAAACAGGCTTGTTGCTTGCTGCTTCTGACTTTACTGACTTCTGCCCACCATGAGCTATTTCTCCTCTGTGAGGCTCCTCTGCCACACCCTCTGCCTTAGTGCCAGCCAACTATGAACTGAAACCCCTCCAAACTGTGAGCTAAACAAACATTTCCCCCTCCAACTTTGGTCATCAGATATTTTATGTCAGCAATGAGAAAAGTAATTAAGACACCCCCCAAGTAGAATAAAACTCCATGAGGGCAGACTATATCTAGATTATTCAGCAATTTGTCTCCGTGCCTATAATAGTGCGTGAAACACGGTAAGTTCTCAGTGAAGACCTTTACGGAAAGGGGTGTGGGAGGGAAAAGGAAGGTGGGGGAAAGGAAGGGAGAGAGGAAGGACGGTGGGGGGGGTTCTGGCGCCTGCCTTGCAAGTGCAAGGTCCTGAGTTCAGTCCTCAGTAACCACACACAACAATGCTAGGTGGGGTGACTCACCCACCAGCAATCACTATCACACACCACAGTGCCAGGCGTGGAGGCTCATGCCTGTAATCCCAGCCCTCGAGAGGCAGAGGCAGGAGGATTGCTATGAGTTCAAGGCTACCCTGGGCTACATAGTGAGCTCAGGGCCAGCCTAAACTACAAAGCAAGACCCTGTAAGAAAAAAAAAAAAAGAAGAAGAAGAAGAAGAAGAACTAACAAAAATGAAATTGAGTGACCAGGACTGGGGTCAGACTCGGGGAAGTCTTTTGCCAGTTAGAGAGGGTGAGGTGAGTGCAGCGCGAGGTTGGCCTCAGGAAGTGGGTTTTCAGCATGCGGGTGGCGTTGAGGAGGCCACCTGGCTGTCTTCTGCAGCCTCCACTGGGGCCATTGGTGCAGGAGGAGTCCAGGCCCGGGTGAGAGGAGAGGGAGGAGGAGGAGTTGGCGCTGTGCTCCTCATCTCCCCTGCAAAGTTACAGAAGAAAGCTCGAGTAGTGAATCATCCCTCTTTACAATCAAGCAGTTGTTGAAAATGGAAAAAGGAAAAGCGACGACGCGAAGAAAGGGAGAGAGCCGGAGATGATCACCCGCCGGCCGGCTGGCTCCCAATTCCCGCAATCAGCCCTGAGATGTGTCTCATCGAGCTCGAGCTGCCTACTGCCGCGCTGATTGAGGGAGCTAATTGCCAGGCTGACACAGCTTCCAGAAGAGAGTAGACAAAAAACACCGAGAGCTACGGCCAACAACTGGATGCACCCGCACCCACTGGAAAGGCTCAGGACCCCGGAGGGCGGCCCTGTGGAGACCAAACCCCTCCCCCAGGGAAAGGACAGCAGGCTGTGGCCAGACCAGGCAAACCTCAGGAAGGCTCTGGGCTGGAGGAGAACAGAGTAGGGCACGAATAGCCCTAATCCTAGGAAGGAAGTCACAGGAATGATGTCGATTACAGCCACAGTACCATCCCTTATTAATCAAATGAGAAAGAGATTTGGGCGAAATGCTCATGCTCGATCTTTAGGGGGACAGAGATATCTGAAGAACTGGTCACCAGCAAGCTGTCTCTCAGCTGTCCAGGAAGTCTGGTAGAGACAGAGCAACAGCCCAGCCGGCTCTGCAGTGGGCTGAGCCTCCGCCACCTGCCTTCCCTCAGCTGTGTCCACCAGGATGATCCCAGATAAAAGGACTCCTCCCCAGGGCTCCAGGACCCTGTCTTCATCCTCGGCCACCCTTAAATCTCTGCCAGGGGCTCTTTCCATGATTCTGAGCTTAATCTGCTACAAAGAAACAAGTGATGTGGCTTCTTTTTCCCAGCCATGCATCTGAGTCACAGCCACTTAGGCAGAAATAAGTTCTGCAGATGCCGACAAAGGCTGGCACATTCGGACGCCTCTTCTGCCTCATAAAATCATAACATGCACATCGTGAAAGGATGTGAGGAAACTGACTTTCTCGCATGCTGATCCTAAGAGTGGAAACTGGCACGAACTCCAAGAGCAAAACTTGACAAGTTGTACATTCCCTTTGCTCTTCTGAGAATCTGAAAGGAGGAGGGAATGCTTCCGCTTCTCCCACACCAGAGGACCGGTACTCCCTCCTCGAGGAAATCTCTCAGTGTCTGTCAGCAAATGGGGCCAGTCTGGATTTGAGGTCAGCGTTCCTGGGGCTTCCTCTGGCCCAGCCTTCCTGTTTCTGCCCCAAAGATGTTGCTCTCAGACCTGGACCCGACAAGGAATAGGGGAGCCCTTGGGCCCCCCGAGCCTCCAGCATGAGCCAGGTGCTCCAGCCCAGACCAAAGCTGGAGCTCAGAGCACGACTCCTTAGATCCATTTGGGTGGTACCTCAGCTGTGGGTCTGCTACGGTCCCCCTGTATTGCTTTTTGAAAAGCTCATGGACAGGTGACAAGTGGCTGGAGGAGTGGAGTTGGCATTACTGAAACCTGACACTAGCACCCTCTGGTTTATGCAGATTCCACCCAATCCCCTGCCTTTACCTCTTTAACTGAAAGATAACCTGAACAGTGTAAGGCACACAGGATGTAACTGTTTTCATTTACTGCTTGATTTTTTTTTTCTTTACTTTCCTATACGTCCATATAATTGCCACTAAAATCAAGGAGAGAAATATTTCTGGGACTACCTACCATGCATCCCTCCCACACTGCAGTCTACATCTCCCCCCAGAGGTCGTCACTGCCCTGATTTTGGTAAATGTGGGTTTGTTTGCCTTTTCTTCAGCTTCCTATAGATGAGATCATATACAACATTTTTATGGCATTTTTCGCTCAGTGTAATTCATCTGATGGCTGTAGTACCAGCACAGTGTTCTCCTTGCTGCATAGTATTCCATGACGAGAAAATACCAGTTTGCTTGTTCATTTACATATTGGTAAGTATTTAGATTATTTATGGCTTGGGAGTACAGTGACTAGACTATAAATGAATAGGGTTTTTTCTCTTTTTATTTTTCTTTCTTTCTTTTTTTTTTTTTTGAAATGGCATCCCAGTTAACTTCTCCAATAGCTTCAAACTTCTACCTCGGCCTCCCAAAGAGCTCACATGACAGGCACAGACGACCAGCCCTGGCTAACTGAATGTTGTTTTATTAAGACATGTGTTCCTTTCTTCTGGGTTTTTACCTAGAACCAGAACTGAAAGGTCAGTGATGGTGAACCTTCTATAGACTGAACACTAAACTGCAGTCTAAACCCAGTCACTCGCAAAACACCAACACTGCAATACCAAGGTTTTAGTTCGGAAAAACCAACCCCACATTAACATCATTTATCTTACTAGAAAACCAACAGTAACATGTGTGCCATAGGTTCACCACTGCCAGGGTAGGTGAGAATTTAACTTCAACAGAAACCATTTCCCAAAGTAGTTAGACCATTTTCAATTCCACACTGATGCATGAGAGACCTAGTTGTTCCGCGTCTTTGTCAACTCTTGGTACCATTGGTCTTTTTAAGGTTGCCCATTTCACAGAGAGTAAGGTTTTAATGTGGCTCAAAGGATGTACGTTTCCAGGTGAGAATCACACCGAACAGATTTGCATCCCATCTGCATGTCTCATCTTGTGACACACCTCTTCTAGTTATCTCTGTTTTGTTTGTTTTAGAGGGGGTCTTGCTGCGCAGTCCAGGCCAGCCTTGAACTTACTAGATGGAAGGTGTGACAAACAGTACGGTGACTGCTATCATAGGGTGTTCCCTTGGGGTGCTCTCCATCAGAAGGGAAGGGACCTGTGATACAGGACCCTGCAGGAGACCCTCGGTAACAGCGACAGATTTCAGCTCATCTGGCACAGGTGGTCTGTCGTGAGCTGTGGTTGAGAGGGGCATGTAAAGTCTGCTATAAATCACAGATCCTGAACAATGCACTAACATGAAATTTCATCTCAAACTATAACAGAAAATCCTAAAGAAATATGCAAACTGTTCAAAAGGAGTTTATGATGACGCTGCAGTGACCGTGAAGATGGCTGACATAGATTCAAGAGATTTCAGGACTGTCAATCAGCTGAAGATAAGGAGAGACCAGGGCTTCCTTCAACATCAAAAATGCAAGAGAATGCTGAAAAAGTAAGAAGACCGAATGAGTCAAAAAGGCGCAATTTCTGAGCATCTGAACATCTCCTACATCCAAAGCATGGGAAATGTCCTCCATGTCACACTTGACTTCTGGCACAGCAATTTATGTCAGATAAAAACATTACAGGGCGCCCTCATCCCCTTGCTCACTGCATGTGGCACTGTGCCACTTCCAGCTCTTCCCCAAAGTCAAAATGGGCATGAAAAGTAAAGGTTTATAATTAATTCAGGACACTGAGGCAGCCACAACAGCACTAAAGACACTCACGAAAGAAGAACTTCAGAACTGCCTCTAGCAGTAGCAACAGTGACGGAATAAATGTGTTAAGTAAGGGGGAGAGGGAGTATTTGGGAGGAACTAATGGAAATATGACTCTCTGCAGTGAAATATTTTCATCTAAATACTCACTATGTTTGTATTATGCCTCAGCCCAGGCTGTCTCACATTCATCATCCTCCCTCACTTCAGCCTTCCTGGTACTGCGATTGCCCGCGTGGCCACCTTACCAGCAGCCGACTTTCAATTAAACTTCTTAATTTCCAAAAGAATCCATTCTGGGGCCAGGGATTTAGCTCAGGGGTTCTGGCACCTGCCTTGCAAGGACAAGGTCCCAAGTTCGATCCCCAGTAATCACATGCAACAATGCCAAGTAGTGAATCATACCCACCAGCAATCGGTACCACATACCACAGTGCCAGGCAGGGTGGCTCATGCTTGTAATCCCAGCACTCGAGAGGCAGAGGCAGGAGGATTGCTGTGAGTTCCAGGTTTGCCTGGGTTACACAGTGAGCTCAGGGATAATCTGAATTACAAAGTGAGACCCTGTACATGTTTCACAGACTTCTTCAATACATTATAAAACAAACATGTTCAAATGTGAGGTGGTCATTTAAAACATGCAGAGCAGGGAAGGAGGGGAATAAAAAATTAATATGGGTTATGTGCATGTACTAACTCCCCACATTGAATGCAATCATTATGTACATATGTACTAATAAAAATAAACATTTTTTTATTTCCTGTGATAAATGCTAATAAAATGGGAAGACAATGTGTGGATAGCAACTCTCTTTTTAAATATAAACATTTAAAGAAAAGCTGGAAAGAAAAAATACCCAATTGTTATGGTGGTTATTTGTCAGAGATAAGATTATGAGTGATCGTTATTATTTTCTTCCAACTTTTCTCTGCTTCCTGAATGGTCTTACAATGTGTGTATATTACTTTTATAATCAGGAGCACAATGAACATCTTTTAAAACTGAGGGGACTATTAAGTCTGACTGAAATTGAGTGTTACAAATAAACCATTGCCTGAACAGAAACCAGACCTTGGACTTTCAACATCTTCGGGCACAATTTTCTAAGCCTGAATGCCTACAAATGTTTTTTCAAGAGGAAATTATTTTGTTTACCCACATGTTGGGAAGGTACCTTTGTGTCTGTATTCCAATTAGGTCCTTATCAAAGGATGCCAGTGGATTGTGGGGATTTGAAAAGCTCTAGACAAGATTCTGTACTGGGGTATCAGGAATAGGGGGAACAGACTTATTTCTGGTTATAATCAAAGGAGGTAAACCTCACAAGCTCTACGAGGGCAGAGACCTATATATCTCCCTTGTCACCTTAGGCCCCCAATACCCACCATAGGACCTGGGCTTCATAATTGTTGGGTGAATGAATTAATGAATGAGTTTAGCAGCATAGTACTGATTTCTCTTCACAATCCCCTCCTCCTCCTTGCATAAATAAAGGAGTGTTTCCCCATACAAGCGTCCCCTTGGGATACTATAAATAGTTTTACAATAACATAAAACATCAGGATTTCCTTTGTAGAGTTGCTCCCAGAGACTGTAATGTATTCCTGAACAGTCTGGAGGGCAGCCAATCAGGAACGAAGGGATGAGCCCCTGGAGGGGCCCGGGCATGGGCAGTGAAAAAGGATGGAATACCCCAGATGAGGTGGCACTGAGCACAGCCAGTACTTCCGGCCTTGAAGATGAGGGTGAACACAGCCAACAGGCAGCCAGCCCTCCTCCCTCTGTACAACACCCCACACCCCTATTAATCCTCCTCCTACTTACTACTGTTGTCGTCTGTCTTCTTCCAAACAGAAGCCTGGCCTCCCAGGGTGACTTCTGAGGCCCTCTGGCCTCGCCTGGGTCTGCTTCCAGCCTCTTCTCCTGGGACTCCCTTGTACAGACCTCCTCACGGGGGCGGCTCTATCCTGAGACTCCTTGGGGGTCCCTGACCCTTCCTTAGTCAGGACTGTCAGGAACGACAAGGCATGGCCCTAGCTCTGGGGGGTGGCATGAGGTGGGAACGGCTGGGATGTCATCCTAACCAGGCTGGGAGGTTGGGACTGGTGTTCTCATCTCCACCTGCACCCCAGAATCCCCCAGGAAGCTGCCCACCAAAGATTGACGATGGCCTCCGTGTGTTGATCTGAAGTAGCTTCCTACCAGGAATCTGGTTTCCCTTCACAGAGAGGGGCTGGAGACAGACCTCCAGCTAACAGGATCTCCAGCCTTGCCTCTAGGCCTGACCCGTAAATCTGCTCCAGCAAATCCCCACTCTCCCTCATTCCCAGCCCGCCCATTCCTGACCACAGGGCGAAATCAAAGTGACTTGGAGCTACCTGTCAGGGATGACAATCAGTCGTGGCTGAGAGTAACAAGTATACCCTCCCCTGGAATAGGGCAGACCTTCACACAAACCAGGAACCCCTCCCAGATGTAACCACCGATTTCAAGATAGTTCCTGCCCTAAGAATTTCTTAACGGGCCGGGGATATAGCTCAGTGGTTCCGGCGCCTGTCTTGCAAGCGCAAGGACCTGGGTTCAATCCCCGGTAACCACATAACAATACTGGGTGTGCAGACTCACCCCAGCGGCAACCAGTACCACATACCAGTGCCGGGCATGGTGGCTCACGCCTGTAATCCCAGCACTCGGGAGGCAGAGGCAGGAGGATTGCTGTGACGTGAGTTTGAGGCTGAGCTCAGGGCCAGCCTGAACCACAAAGTGAGACCCTGTCTCAAAAAACCTTAAAAAAAAAAAAAAAAGAAGAATTTCTTAACACTGTGAAACCCTGGCCCCGGCCCGTGGCTCTGACTTTGCTGGTCCAGGAGGAGCTCAGGCGCTGTTGTGTGTTACAGCTTCACAGCCAACTCCAGCGCCACACTGAGGACCAGGCTTTTGACTCAGTACTGTGCTGAAGAAATCACTGAGTGCGGCTGAGTGCCAGGCTCTCCTCTGCTTCCCCCCGGAAGTGCTGCCCCTGAAGCTGGTCAGAGGCTCATCTTCACTCCCACCACAGCCAGGGTAGACCCGGGGAGGCTCACAGAGACCACCCCCCTCAGCCAGGTCCCTGCAGACTGAGCCTCCCTGCCTCCCACTCCCCAGCCTGGACCCTGCCTCACATGCAGACCAGGACATAAAGGATGGTGTGGACCGACATACAGCTCGCGGGAGCTGAAGAGGTCATCCTGCAGAGACCACGACGCTGCCCAGACCAAGACGCTGCTCAGAACATGCCAGGGCCTTCGTATGACCCCGCAAACAACAGCAGACTCCTCCTCCGTCCAGGACAGACGGTCCCAAAGCTGGCAAGAGAGATCTTGGGATGTCCCTGTCTCTCTGAGAGCTCTGTCAGCTGCAGACACAGCCTGTGTACTGTGGATGGAGCACGGGGTCACTGAGGCCACCTGGTTCCCCAGTTTGGATCAGCACAATGTGAACATAACACTCAGGAGACAGGCTCGCCTTACCTGCAGACAACCTTTCCCTAAGCGGCAAGAGTGGCACAGAGACCGGAGGTGGCACAGTGGACCCAGCCAGGGCAGGAGGGAGGGAGGACTCCCACAGCGAAGGAGAGAGGACTACCACAGCGAAGCAGGGAGACCCTGCAGAGGAGCTGGTTTTGA